>JAQGBT010006889.1:0-11756 GCA_034698585.1 Disparrhopalites patrizii | reverse complement strand
TCCCCTCAAAAACTTTCTCCAATTGTTACCGTAGAAATTCATGTTCTCTATAACGGTTCTTCTCTATAACGAGCAAACTTGGCTTTTTTATAGGGTGCTATTGTACTAATAGAAAGAGTGGACTTGCTGCTCCATGCGTTCATAAGCGCCGTAGGCGGTATGGGCATGCTAGTGTTGTTATAAAGAGACTTGTTATAGAGAGACTCCGCAGTAGATTGACGAGCGCCTACGAGCTTTCTCCTCCATTTGTGTAAAATACATTGACGTCCGAATCCACATAATAATAATACTGCTGTAGATGTCCTGGAGAAGGAAAGCGCGAAAAGATGCAGCTGAGATCCATCGATATTGTAAACAGCTTTAGAATGAACGGAAATATGCGTAAGAACGTAATCACTCCAAAGATTACGTATTGAACTCCAAACGACGTCATTCCTCTTCCGCCGGATTCCCTTCTGAAATAACAAATTCATTCATCCTGCTCGGTTCCGTTGAATAAAAGTAATTGCTTCCGTGCTAAGTCGTAATTTTAGTTAGTATAAGTAGTTTCTAAAATTTCGCGAATAATCACGGCCTTTTAATTACTATAATCAGTAATTCAATTAGTACTTATGACGTGCGTTATTAATTAGAACTGATCGCTACGAAAAGTAACAGAATAATTCTGGGTCCATTTCAAGTTAGCGCTCTTCGAAATTCTATCAACTCTTTATTAGGTCCGAATCCACATACCAACCGGAAATAATTAATCTCATATTGTGTGCAGAATCAAGCATATAGATTCCCGCATATTCCTAATTGAATTTATGATTGAAAAGCTAATCAAATTGTGAGCAACTTTCTTTCCAATCAATATTCAGCAGTGAATATTAAATCTGTTGGTATGTATTTGTATAAAGCGTAATTGTTTACTGCATTCTGCGAACGATTACGCCAGCCCTGGAATATTTTCTATTACGTCCGAACTACGTATGTATTACCTTAGGTCAAATCACGGATACAGACAATCGTATGTACATATATAGAGGGTAATATATGTAAATTATATTTACATAATACTTATTATGTCTACTCATATTGGATTTTTACAAAGGCCCTTCCTTGATTAAAATTTACGAGCAATTACCGGTCCAGATTACGCTTCCCTCAATTTCATTTGGACTCCGATCCTATTTTTTCCTGTCAAATCATAACTCTTTTGTTTACTTTCTCTCCTCGCTCCTTCCACGTCACAAGTGTCCTGGATTTCCTCTTGGGTTTCAGGCTACACTTTGAGCCATTTCACATTGACATTGTGAGTAACGTTTCCAGAGAAAGTCAACTCAGTTGTAAACGCATGAACATTTACTCGAACCGTGTGTTTCCTATTTTTCGTACACAAGTTATAAATTCATGTGGCATAACATGGTTCTACCAATTAACACACTTGAGAAGGAAATGGACAATTTTCCCCTGAAAAACAATTTAAATCCAAAAATGTTCCGTGTCTAAAGTGGCGCATTCTTCTTTTGGAAGGCAAGCGTGATTCGGAACAAAATTAGTAACGCATAGGATATATTTCGCCTATAATTATTAAATGACATACGCTCACTCTGTGTTGTGTAACTAAACCTTCAATGTAATTGCTCTCCGCACTTTCCTTTTTAGGCTAAAAAATTCGCAGTATTTAATTGCTGGTAATAACATGGTAGATCCAGTATTATATTCCATATGTAGCCGTTTTAATTGTTGGGTGTAGTAAATGATTGTAGCAAGCTGCGCTGAAGCGAAGAAAGAAAGTTCTGCCAAGATTTCCCTTAATATTCTACGAGAAGTTGTACCATAGCATTTAAAGCGTGGAAGATATTTTTCACGGGGCATCCACAGACCAGTATAAAATATTTTGTCCTCCAGATTGCTCAGATATTCGAACGTGTAACTGCATTTTCCCTGCTAAAGCCTTGGTAAATGGGAGCGTTAAATGTCTCCACCATCCCTCAGAAATCTTGTCTTGGCTGTGAGACCAGCCTTATCAGTTTTATTCACTAGGACTTGTGACAGTGCAATAAATTCTCAGCGCGAATTGGTCAGGATGCTCAACGTGAAAGAGATTCGGTGGACCCTGAAATACTTTGCGGAAATCTCCCGAACCGGATTGCTCCCCATCAACGTCGACGTCCACAACGGGGACATCCATTTGTTGCGGGAAGGACGGAAGTACAGATTGCATTGTATCCATCGGACCATCACCGCCCTCCATTCTCTGTTCCTTTGGGTGAGTCTGGCCCATGAATTAACTTTGAATTCGGAGTCGGCGAATCCCTTCGGACTTTCCATGCACATCACCGTGAGTCTCCTCGTCCCCATCGCCCTGTACTTTGACATGCAAGTCTTTACCTGGGAGTCCGAGCTCGCGGAAAAGGCCTTGGACCACGTCGTTTCCACAGAAGGTTTTATTTTAAATATTATAAGATAGTGATCATTCACAGGATTTCTCTCTTGTCATCCTTCACATCATCACACTCTTGTGAGATGTCTGGGAATTGTATTTATGACAATGTGATGATGCAATAGTCACACAATGCCAAAGCGGAGGCTATCTTAAAACATCCGTGAAGATCTATCAATAACCAGGAAGATCTTTGCTAAGCCAAAGATGTGAATGGAGATGGAGAGATCAGTCTTTTGTTAATCTTTCACATAAAACGTGTTCTTGCTATTTATTGCATATTATTGCACATAAATACTTACGCATCATGTGGATCGGAGTTTCGGATTAAGGGCCAGGAAATTACATTCCGCTACTCCCCAAATATTTAATTACAAATTACAATTATATTCTGGGTCGAACACAAAATACAAATTGCAAAATACATCTGTTGCTTGTAATGTATTTAAATACGTATTTTAATTACGAAATACAAACAATTGCATTTAAATTTCCCGTTCTAAATACAAAATTCAACTAAATGCATTTAAAATACGCATCATATGCGTTCATTTGTATTTTAGAGCGCAATCAACAAATTACAAATTCTATTTTGCCTTGGTAGACTTTTAAATTACAAAATCGAGCAAAGTTCCCGTGTATTTAAATACAAAATATAAAAATGTATTTTAAATACGTATTTCATATATATGCATGTAGGTATTTTAAGTAGGATGTATTTTGAGTTTTGGCCATCTCTGGACAATAATATGTTGATACAGTCAATTCTCTCTATAACGGTTTAGCAAAAAGGAACCAGAAAAACCGTTGTAACGAATAACCGGTATCAGGAAAACCGTTAAAAAATTGTTTTGATGACGGGGATTCGAAATAACGGAAAAATCGGTATAGCGTGTGAGGGCGTGGCCTAAAACCGTTATAGCAAAAGGGAATTTATGGCGGGTATTCAGAAATTTGAAAAATCCGGCATAGCATGTGTGGGCGTGGCCTAAAATCGTTATAGCAAAAGACATTTATTGGTCGGGGATTCAGTGCTTCCCCGGTATAATGAAGACACCGGTATAAAGTAGCCATTATAGAGGAAGATGTTAGCATTGAAATGGTCTTCGGCGCGGGTTTGTGAACACCGTTATAGTGCAAAAACGGCTATAAGGAGGTCCGTTATAGGGAGAATTGACTGTAATTGTTTGTGATGCAACTTGTCTGTGCCCAGTTGAACATCGGAAGCTAACGCACATGTGGGAATTCTCGTTACAAGAGCTCTTTGCGATGTACGTCCCCAGCTCGACGTCTTCCGCCGCCGTCATGTACTTTCTCATCTTCGTGACGAACCCTCGGAATCCCTTGTACATTGCCGGAGTCCTGTCCGTTGACCTCACAGCCCTCACATATTTATTCTGGGGAACCATCGAGACCTACTTTTATTTCATCTCCCTCCACACCTTCTTCCTCGTCTTCTTCACGGAGACCGTCTTTTTCCTCAAGGTGCAGAAGGACTTCAAGGAGCTCCTGGATTGTCTCGAAAGGTAATTATTTCAAGAAGCAATTTATTTTTTCACAAACTGCGTACTACCATAGGATTGCGGAATTTATATAGAAATTAGTTAATTAATTGGTAGTCATTTCCACCTTGTTATCTATTCATGTTTTCGTATCTCCCTTTCCTTTTCGTTTAATTTCTGGATACTACCTGACTTTCTCTTTAATTAGGGGGTTGTCATCAGTGTTATTAATTGGCTGTGATTGCCCCATCCATTTTAATCGCAAGCATTAATTGTCACCTCATGCCGGTCGGCACAATAACGCTGGCCTTTCCTGAGCAGATGCAATTATCGAGGAAAATGTCAGGGCTTATACACAAGCGAAATGCCACTGTATACTTGCATTTGTAGCGTGTGTAAAAGAAACTAAAGAGTAAACACATCCATGAGTAATGAATAATGATTAAGGATGGCGTTTCTCTTTGGTAGTGGAAGTAACGATTCGATTCTGAATCCACTTTTTCGATTCAATTCGATTCAATTCAATTCAAATACTTAAAAATTTGGTTTGATTCGACACCGCGTGAATCGAAATTAATTCGATTCAAGACGTAAATCGGGTCATAAAATTTAACTGAAATTCGATTCATTATTTAATCCAAAATTTTTGGATATTCTTCCGAAGCAGAGCAATAACCATCAAAGTTCAAAATATTGCAGCAATAGTAAATCAACGGTAAATATTACAGTCGACTCTCACTATAACAGCTCTCTCGTTAAAAGCACTCTTACTATAACGCCATCTTGGGATCCCCCTAGAGCTTTATAATGTAAACAGCTCCTTCTATACCAGGGCTTGCTATAACAGCATTTTGCTATACAACAGCAGGATTTTTCCTTCTCTAGACTGCATTTTTGTCACTATAACAGCATTTTCTTTCTATAACAGCATTCAGCCACCTTGAAGTACCCCTTTAGCATTAACGTTTTCTCCCTAAAAGCACTTGAACTTTTCAATAACACAAAATTAATTCCTTTTTTAACGAAAATTCAACATTTTTAGTAAAATTGCGTGAATATTGATATATTTTTATTAAATTCGGAAGCTATTACCTGGGATTAGTCTTGATTAATTTTATTATTTTTTTTACCCAATTTTCTATAACAGCATCTCGCTATAACAGCACAATTTCATGTGCCGATAGGGTGATGTTATAGTGAGAGTCGACTGTGTATCATGGTTACTTGCAATTAATTTGAAATATCAAACTATTGGACTTCTTTCAATGCTTCAAATTTGCAAAAAGAGAAAAAATGTATCACAGTAATATATTTTTTTTGGATCGTTTGAATCATGATTCGATTCAATCCATCGGCTTGAATCGGACCGAATCGAATCGTTTGCATCATAAATCGGATCGAATTGCAAAGGATCCGATTCGGGGTTTTAAACGAATCGAACTAACCTTTTTGGATCAAATCGGATGGTTGCCACCTCCAGTAATGATTAAGAATTGCTCATTTGTGTTTAGCGGAAGGAGCGTGACATTCCGGGCATTGGCCGGGCAATTGCGGCGTTGCCGAGTGATGCAAGTTCGAGTTCTGAATTTCAACTGCGTCTTCTCCTCCATCATCTTCTACACGAAAGTGCTCCTCCTGGCCGTGTGCATCGTGATGGGGATCATCGCCTTCTCGCACTTCCAGGCCCACCCCATCGCCTGCACGGCCTACATGGAATGGGTCTGCATCGCCTCGTCCGTCTACGTCGTCCTCTTCGACAAGGCCTTCACCTTCCCGGGATACATGCGCAAAATCAAGGACCGAATTGCCGTCAACTCCGCCCAACTTCTTCTGAAGGAGGAGCGGGACTATGTGAAGAAGGACATCCATTCAGTCCCCCTGATAGCTGTCATGGTGGGGAGCTTCCGGCCGCTGGAGCGAACGTCCACGCCGCAATTCCTCGACTTTATTTTCACCAACATCGTTAATGGGCTACTGGCCATAAAGCGGGCTAATTTAAGCACATAAGTGCACTTGTGACCGAATTCCAGGGTGATGTGTGATGTCCTATACAGTCTACTCTCTCTATAACTGTCCCCTTTGTAACAGTATACTCTCGCTATAGCAGCAGCAAAAAATGCTCCCTTCTAAAACTTTCTCCAATTGCTAACATAGAAATGTCTGTTCTCTATAACAGTTTTTCGCTATAACAAGCGTTTGATGCTTTATAGGGTGCTGTTATAGCGAGAGTCGACTGTATATGTATGCATATATACAGTCAACTCTCTATAACGGACCTGCTTATAACGGTGTTCACACTATACCGGTGTTCACAAACCTGCCCGGGGGATTTACTATGACAAATTCACTCTCTATAACAGTTTTCTTTATTACCGTATTGTTCTATAACGGGGAAGTTTTGAATCCCCCACCCTTCAGACTCTCCCCCTACAGCGGACTCTCTCTATAACAACTCTCCTTATAACAACATTTGCTTTATTACAACTTTATTTTTCAACCCTACGTATATGAAGTGCACATATTATATGTTCCATATAACAACTTTTCTATATAACAACCATTTTTGCCCTTCCCTGCAGGGTTGTTATAGCGAGAGTCCACTGTATAACGTTTTAGGCCAAGCCATCGCATACTTCTCTCTCTATAACGATCTTGACACTAGCTTTCAGTCTCCCGCCGTGTAGACTTCTTCTCTATAACGGTTTTAGGCCACTCCTTCGCATATTTCTCTCCCTACATCGGTTTTTCTTTAATTTTGAATCCCCCGCCATTAAATGTTTTTCTCTATGGCAATCTCGTATTATTTCTTATACCGGTTACTCTCTACAGTGGATTCTCGCTATAACTACCCTGTAGGGAAGGGGAAAAATAATTGTTGTATGGAAAAGTTATTATAATGGAACATTCAACATGTACGCTGCACATGCAAAGAGCTGAAAAATAAAGTTGTTATAGAGAAAAAGTTGTTACAGTGGAGTCTCTCTATAAAAAGTCTTTTTTAACATTTTTCTATAACAACACAATTTTTTCCGCCCTTCTTACAAGTAAAGTGCATATTTTATGTTCCATATAACAACGTTTCTCTCTAACAATATTTTTGGCTCTTCCCTTCAGAGTTGTTGTATAGAGATTCCACTGTATAAGGAGTTGCTATAGCAATAGTCCACTATATAACGGTTACATGTAGGTGCTTTTTGCTAAACCGTTATAGAGAGAGTCGACTGTATCGTAATCACTCGAAGCATAATTACTCGGTCCGGATCTTAAAGATGGCCGGGTTTTGTAGGCAATTTGCAAAATGTATGTAGGAGCTAGACCCCAAATTATCCGGGTCTGGCGGCAAAATTTGAATTTGGTTCCCGGCCATCTTTTAAATAATTACTTAATTTTTAATTACGATAAGTATAATTGATATATCTATTATATATAACTTATGTGATTTGTCATAGGAAATAACCGCAAATCCTTGCGGGAGCAATCAAGTAGGCAAATAACTCATTATGTTACACAGTCTCACTCTATAGATAGGTGTGCCAGGTGCCAGCATAGGCTCGTATAGCACCCGTCCAATGGTCATGCAATTTTATCATTTACGCAATTAGGCTATATAATATTATGGAATTACGTTTATACGAAGTTGGCACCAATTGAAAAATCCTTCGAATAAAATCAGTCCTGATTAACCTTTATTGATACACAAATATAGGAAAATGTGGGTATATTTCGCCACGGGTTTATTTCTTCTTAAAATGTGAAAAGGCCGTGGCAAAAGTAATTGAAGCAGAATTGGGAGAATGACTCATTCCAAATTCCAGCAGGAAGTAACTGTTTAGGGATAATTTTAGACAAAACTGGCAAATGATGACGTCCAAGCTATTGAACAGAAAAGTTGGAAACGCTCATCCGCTCCGTATTTTTCGGGGATATTCTTTCCATTTGTCAAATTATACACTACCGAAACGATTTTATGAAATTAACAGCTCGTGCTCGTGGGGTTACATAAAAAAAGGTTACGCCAGTACCACACACGTGCGGCTTTCTGTCTAGTTTCGACAACCGAGACCGACAGATTCATTTTCATTTTCGAACAACCAAGATTTCGTATTACCTGTAGCAATTTTTGAAGTGTTAGCCAGCATCATGCTCAGTTTCTTGGAACTCCGTTGGTCCTTTGACTACCTGAAATGGCTATCCGCTCTTGGGATCGTTCCCATTGCGTCCGACCCAAGCTCGGGAAAAATCACTGTGACCTCATCAGGTCGAGCGCTACATTTGAATCAACTCTGGCTTGGCCTGGGAATCATACACACGATCTTCATATGGACCACTTTGGCCCGTGAATTGCTGTTCCGAACCTCGCCCTTGCAACCCTTTGCCATTTCATTTCACTTCGTGTTGGCCTTGGCCGTTCCCATGACCGTCATCTTTGACCTTCTGGCCTTTTGGCGGGAAAGAGCTCCAACGGAAAAGTTGCTGACCAGCACTACATGGAATGCTGGTTATATTTCTCATTTTGCTGAACATAATTATTTATTGTAATTACTAGTCTGCCCAAAGTTGCACGTGGTAGTGCAGTGGTTACAGTGCTACATGCAGTGATCGACCCCGTAAAAGAATTTTACGGGGTCGATCAGTATTAAGAAAGGAGGAAACCTCTGCAAAGCTGTGACAGCCAACAAACTACACTGACGAAAACGGAAAACATAAATTATTTCCCTCATTTTTATATTTTCGTCGATGTACGTTGAATTACCTGCAATATCGCGAAAATTTCGAAACTTCCGTTTTATTCGCGAGTATTGCACCTAATTCAAGGCTGCAAATATAACGGAAGCGTCGTGAAATTTCGAAGCGTCGCGAAGCATCCCGCGGCGTGACACGGGTTTTATACTGTTGTAAAGATTCAATATAAATGTTTCAAAATAAAAAAGTATTTGTGCATATTTGGGCGAACAGGACCATCCAGGAAATTGGTGCGTTTTCACAAATTCACCCTGCAAGAATTGTTCGCCGTCTCCATCCCGTGCTTGTGCTTCTCGGCGAGTGGCATGTACCTCCTGATTTTCTGGATGAATCCAGACAATCCGGCATACTTTTCCAGTTACTTTCACTCCAGTCGGAATTGGGCGTATCTGGTGATTGCTGGGGCGGCTGAGTTACTTCTGTACGTATTCCCGCTACACAGCTTCTGCTCACAGTTCTTCATTCAAACGATTCTGCTACTGGGAATGAAGTGTAAATTTCGGGAGATGGAAGTATCATCATGGTTTGCTAATCACTTTAACCTCTAAACATTTTGAGTTTATATTAAATCTCTCTAAAGTCTTAAAGCAGGTAAATTGCATTTGTCCAGCGAAAGAAGAAAGAACTCATGTCGGAATTTTTCGGCCAAACTTCCTCAGTTGATAGCCTCTAGAGAAGGAAATGATAATATTTTTATTCTGTAAGTCCGTGATCACCTCAAGGGACATCGCAGCATTTTGCACCTACGTATTCGCCGTTTTGGCTGGGGCACAGCCGGTAATCATTGGATTTTGATGAAATTCGGCGAGGGCACGTAAACCGGAATGATCTTATTGTTAGATCAATTTTTGTATTTATCTAGATTTTTGTCTCCGCTCGCCGGGAAATCGCCGTTGACACACGGCGAAAACCGTGTGTTTTTCGCCGTTTAGCTGGTGTTCGGCCGTTAACTTAGCGAGAAGTTGTTGATCTAAATTGTCTAGATCCGATGTTTTTATTTTCTCAATTTTCGCTTCTGTTCGCCAGAAACTGTATTTTTTGGTCGTTATTTCGCAATATTTGCATTTTTTGGCGAACGGAGACTAAATTGAGAAAATTTTAAAAAATCATCTTTAATAGACAATTTAGTTTAACATATAATCGCCGAGTTTCGTGAAAATCCAATTACTGAACGCCAGTCTAAATGGCGGAAAAAACAGGGTTTTGGTGATTTCCCGGCGAACCGAGATTAAAATCTGGAACATTAAAAAACTGGGACTATATCATTCCGGTTTACGTGCCCTCGCCGAATTTTATGAAAATCCAATGATTAGCGGCTGTGCCCCAGCCAAAACGGCGAAAAAGTTCAAAATGCTGCGGTGTCCCTTGAGGTGGTCAATTTCACACAATGAAAATATTATGATTTCCTACGCTTGAGACTAACAACTGACGAAGTTTGGCCGAAAAATTGCGACATGAGATCTTTCGCTGGAAAAATGCAATTTAGCTACATTTAACGCTTTCGTTTAATTCTTATTCAGCTCCTCGGAGAACTCCCTGTCCTTGCGTGTGCTTCTATCTCAAATAATGGAATGCCGGGAGATGCAGCTCAAAATGGGGCTCTTTAACCTCGTATTCTGCCACTGCATCTTCATGGCCAAGGTCACCTTCATATCCACCTGCATTCTCCTGGGATGTGTGGCTCTGTCCTCGTTCAACCAACACGTACTGGCGTCCGCCGCATTCCTATTTTTCACCGTCTGCCTTCTTCTCGTCTTCGGTATCATTTACAACGATGCCTTTGCCTTCCCGGAGAAGATGTGCGGGTTGAAAATGAAGCTTGGACTACACACGAATTCCCTTCGGAGGCCCGTAGAAAGGAAATTCATGCGGAAACTATGGGACTCCGTGGCATTGGTGGCCGTCATGGTGGGGCACTTCAGGCGGATGGAGCGAACGTCCACGCCGGAATTCCTGGACTTTGTCGTCCGGGCTATTGCTAGTGCGATGCTTGTTATCTCCACAAATGATTCTAGTTTCTGTCTAGGCTGAGGCTATAATTTTATTCCATCTTTATACGGGCTACGAGAAGCTATTATTTTGTGTTGCAATAAGGTAAAAGTAAGAAGTGAGCATGGTTGGCTTTTATTTAGTTGATTCTTTTGAAGAGAATACAGTGGAGTCTTTTTATAACAAGTTTCTTTGTAACAACTTTTCTATATAACAACATTCTTTTTTCCGCCCTCCGTACATATAAGCTACATATTTAATGCTCTATATAACAACTTTTCTCTGTAACAATATTTTTTGCCCTTCCCTTCAGAGTTGCCATATAGAGACTCCACTGCATGTGTATGTTTTGTTTTCTGGGGTATTCACTGTTGTGTATTAATTAAATTAATTAACTGTACGGCTGCTTGCTCATTCCATGTTAATCTAAAGAAACTTGATGAACCGCACACAGTGAGCTGGAATTTCTACACTGCCTTCATACACAACCAAAAAGTAATTAACACCAATGACTATATACGAGAAGAACGCAAGCAATTTTAGGACGTTGTGGGGAATTGGACTAAGATTTGAACATAATATCACAGGAACATTGGCAAACAGTGAAAAGGATAATGCTTGGTTTGCTGCATTTGCTCAATAATTTTGTATGCGCAATTTTTTCAGGTTGTTTTTGCAGGTACGGAAACAGAAAAAATGTTGCACAGAAAATGTTACGATTTACATATACTTTTAATTGTTTTTATACTTTATATATACTTTTAATTAATTAGGTTTAATTATTTTTTATACTTTTAATTAATTAATTTTAATTATTTTTTATACTTTTAATCGATAGATATAACTAAGCATTCCCTGGATATGTTTTAGTAATAAAGCAAAAATACGGACGTTAAACCTTTGATCAAATTAATTTGGCACAACTACAGTTGAGTCTCCATATAACAACTCTGAAGGGAAGGGTGAAAAATATTGTTACAGACAAAAGTTGTTATATAGAACTTAAAATATGTAGCTTATATTATAAGGTAGTGATCATTTACGTGATTACTCCCTTGTCATCCTTCACATCATGACACGTATGTGGAATGATG
>JAQGBT010006888.1:0-11757 GCA_034698585.1 Disparrhopalites patrizii | reverse complement strand
AATTTAGCCATTTTTAAGTTGGAGCTACAAATGTAATATTTTGTAAATTGCAGCTAAATTTAGCCATTTTTAAGTTGGAGCTACAAATGTAATATTTTGTAAATTGCAGCTAAATTTAGCCATTTTTAAGTTGCAGCTTAACTTGACATTTTTTTATTTGCCACGAAATTTGATATTTTTTAAGTTGCAGCTAAATTTGATATATTTTAAATTGCAGCTAAATTTGATATATTTTAAGTTACAGTTAAATGTGACATTTTTTAAACTGCAGCTAAATTTAGAATTTTTTTATGGAGAACTGATTGTTATAGGCAAGCATGAAATTTATCTGACCCGGTATAACTATAATGAATCTACTTCTGTTTTTATTTAGTGCTATGTACGTATACTACAGGCGCGAGAAATCTGTCTTGGTTTATACATGCCGCTCACTCACTTGAGTAGAGAGTATCTGACGAATTCTCGTGGGAATCCCTTGTTCCTGGCATCAACGGATCTCAAATTCAACGTGTATGCCTCCATCGGAGTTAGTCGGGCGTTTCCAGCCATGGAAAGTAATGAATCAGCTTTGTATTTTACACAGTAGTGCAACACACTTTGCATAGTTCATGAAACCAGCAAGCATGCAAGCACCAAGCACATTATTTTTAACTGAAGGTTGGAAGCGTGTTTATGACATTTCAATATTATCTTCCAGCTCTGATCAACCTCGTCGTGGGTCGTCTGGACAGCTTCGGGTTGTACGACCTTTGGAAGCGATCGGGTCTTAATCCGTTCCGGAAATTGGGGATGGAGAAGGCTCGTGCGAGGCTGAAGCATCAGAAGAATGATAATAACTGGGAGAAGGAAGATCAAGTGGCGGAAGGTCGACTATTTGCAGTGTTTGCGTTAAAAATCATATTCCTTGGCTCTCTTCTGGCCTCAATTGTATTCTTGCTCGAGCGATCGTGGCATGCCTTTCCGAAATTGTTTGTGTGCGTAAAAAAGAGCCTTGGATAGAAATCAAAAATCGGAATTCGAAGTATCCCCGGTTAAACGACGTAACAATGCTGGAAAAAGTGCTCAGCGCAATCCCGACATCGATAAATAGATATATGTACCTAGATATTCATTTACCCATGCACCATCCGTGGTCTCTCTGAATGTTTACCAACCGTTAATTATTAAACTATTTATTCTTCAATAATGTTATTTATATAGGTAATAGTATTACATATTATGTAGAGAGAAGTACATACATACTTGTATACTACCGTAAAAATACCGATTTTTAAGCCTTTAACCATCAAAAGGTGTTACTCTTTTTATTATAAAACATCAATGTGAATACTAAAACGGGGTGTTGAAGCTCAAATAAATTATAATAAGGCTAAATATATAATAAAAGATTTAACAAAGTGAATGACAAACTCCTGATCTTTTGTCCGATAACTGCTCATGCAGAAAAAATGTGCGTAAATAATTTTGTGCACGACATATTACATCCGTATCACTAAGTTCATCTGGGTAGATCTACTTTACACATACGCAGTGTTTGCTTATATAAGTTGCCGTAAAACCTTTATCACTATAAAACGCCATTAGTTTAAATGTTGCTGCCGTGGTTTTGCTGTGCAAGTAAACTTCGTTTGCTGTTGATAAATATTTGTTGCCATGTATTTCTTGCATTTACGATGGCGAACCAACAATCACCATTATTCCGTCAAAGATAAAAAAGTGAATTTTGTGCCAGAACGAACATCGACTTTGTCGTTACAACACCATGACATCAACTGGAAATGCCGTAGCAATAAACCTTTTTTTGACCCTACTAAACAGTGTTCAAGACGACTGTTGGACTCCAACGATCGTCACTGATTTCAAGTGTAAACGTTTGCTTGACTATACATGGCCCACAACCGAATTCTTACCATTGCTCCTCCTAATGCTAAGAACTCAGGGAAATATCTCTGGTACAATTGCGAGAAATATCCAATATTGGACGGCTAAATTTCAACATCCCTGTAGTTTGATTTGTTTAAATTACGTTGATGAAGATTCTGGCAGTATTGTGGATGACCACGTTCTTAACGCCCTTCCTGGCGGCCTTCATTCCACATATTACGTCCTTGTCAGCAAGAAAGTCTGGGCAGTGGACGAACATTTCATTGAACGAACTAAATTTGTCAAAAATTTAGTTTTTGCGACAGGCGATTCCCAAGGAAATTTTACAATCTACTCCCCTCCATCTCCTTGGAATCCCCAGACGGTAAAATTGCATATCCGGAAACCTTTTGAAAGTGTCCGAATTTCGTCCGGAGCAACATTATTTCCAAAAAGACCCAACTTCCACCTCCAAAAAGTTCCTTGTCTATCTAATCCCAACAGTGCCCCAGCTATGGAACTGTTCGTTCGCACAGGCAAATGGGAGTATTACATCCTGGCGACAATGTACTACGCCGTTTTGATGGCCAATGGATCTTTTGAGCTGGAACACGTCTTTGCAATGCCAACCGGGGAGCAAGACGAGAACGGAAATTGGGACGAATTCACTCAGCCCCTCATCGATGGTCCCTTTATTCTTTCGGACATAGTTCAGCCTACCACCAAAACCAGTGGGGTCATCCTATATTCCACGATCATGTATTTCGACAAAGTGGGCTACATTTACGCCCTTCCAAAAGCGGAGCCATTCCGAGTCTTGGGCGTCTTACGGTATCCTTTCAGTGATTCCGTGTGGTTTGGGATGGGCCTGGTCATAATTAGTCTGTGGATTCTCATTGAAGTTCTCATACGGAGAAATGCGCATGCGGCGTACGTCCAGGACAATATCACAGTGAAGCTTCACTGTGGTCACATTGCAGTGTTGCGAGTGCCCATGACGGTTTGGCGCAGATCGTTGGTAGACAAACCACATTGGAGACATGCCTGGTACATGACCTTATCGCAATTGGTACGACCCCTGTATGATCAAGGCACGTTGACCCCGTCATATGCGAAGAAAGTCCAGGATAGTCTGTCCCGATTTACTTTTGGCATGTATTTCCTCATGATCCTCGTCCTGAGTTATGCATACAAATCCACTTTTATCTCGCTGATTGTACGACCAGATTACATTTTCCCTCCTAGGACATTCGAAGAGCTAGTGAGGAGCGACTACGGCATCGCCACAACTTTCTTTAGCGACGTCATTGGCCGGATGTTTGCAAGCCTGAACAATTCTTTGGGTCGGGAGGTCATCCGACGGGCGAAGGACTACCCGTATTATGAAGATGGGGTATTTCTGGAAAATCATTCTACTCAAAAGCAAAAATTCCATTTCACAATTAATTTAAAGTTTTGTTGGAATTGGCAAATTAGAAAAGGCAAAAGTCCAACTTGATTTAACAATGAAAAACGTTTGTCCTAAATTTAGTGCTACCTACGAATACTGCAGGCCCGCGAAATCTGCCTTGGTTTCCACATGCCCATCACTTATTTGGGGAGAGAGCATTTGACGGATTCTCGAGGAAATCCTCTATTCCTGGCGTCAACGGATTTCAAATTCAACGTGTATGCCTCCATCGGAGTCAGTCGGTCGTATCCGATGATGGATAGTAAAGAAGCAGCTTTTCTATTTCACAATAGAGCATCAGTTCATAATTTAAAGAACCTTGAACCACATACAGTCGAACCTCTATATAACGGGCTCCCTTATAACGGTTTTCTCTCTATACCGGTGGCTGAAAATGCTTTCCTCAAAAACTTTCTCCAATTGTTAACATAGAAATTTCTGTTCTCTATAACGGTTTTTCGTTATAACGGGGAAAATATGCTGATTTAAGGGGAACCGTTATAGAGAGGTTCGACTGTATATAGTCATTCAAATGAAGCGAAGGTAGGAAATGCAGAAACTCAATATTTACTGTTAATTTTTCATTTCATCTTCCAGCTCTGACCAACCTGGTTGTGGGTCGTCTGGACAGCTTCGGATTGTACGACCTCTGGAAACGGTTGGGTGTTAATCCGTTCCGGAAATTGGGGATGGAGAAGGCTCGTGCGAGGCTGAAGCATCAGAAGAATGAGAATGACTGGGAGAAGGAAGATCAAGTGGGAGAAAATGGACTGTTTGCAGTGTTTGCGTTAAAAATCATAGTCCTTGGTGCACTTCTGGCCTCGATTGTATTCTTGCTCGAGCAAATGTGGCATGCTTTTCCGAAATTGTCTCTGTACATTAAAATGGCATTGTCCCGAGAGCTGTACTGTGTAGGAGCTGTTCCATGGGCCCGTCGTAAAGGCTCTGGAATTGCCTTGTTTTAATATAATCATTTGTTTGGCATCCGTATTATATAATAGGTAATATATGCAATATGCACTTATAAAGCAAATTCTATGTCAGAAAGTATCAGGATTTTGCTGTAAATCCTGAAAAATCATTTTAAATATGTGCATAACCACATCTCCCTAAACTAGGACAATGTATACTGTATAATGTTGTAGACTATCTCAAACAGTGCAGGCCTGTACTCAGAATGTAATGTAATGTTCGAAATGTCTGCTTGTATTGTGTATGTCATGTAACAACAATTGGATCAATAAAAAACTATAAATAAAATAAATAAATGTAGCGTACAAAGAATTTCTTTTTAACATGTGTTAACAGTTTTAGCTAAAAAAAATTACAAATTTTGAGCTGGGATTACTATTATGGATTAGTACTCGGTAATCGGGTTCCGTAATCCCCGGATTATAACCCCGGATAATCACTACACTGATTGTAATTAATATCACAATCAAACAAATACCGACAGTGCAGCCTTGATGCGTAAACAGAAAATTGTGTATCAGAAATCAGAATATACACATAATTATTGGAATTTAAATGAATAACGTAACTGAGCCACTGGGAAAAATTAAAATACATCGTAATTACGAGCTATAAAATATATGCACAACTAATGATCTTGCATAAAACGATAAAACAACAGGAAAAAAAGTTTGCAAAATGTTGACCATGATGGGACTCGAACCCACAATCTTCGGATCCGAAGTCCGACGCCTTATCCATTGGGCCACACGGCCTTTGTATCTACATAAGAATTTATTCCGACCTCTGTCCCGCACTATCGCACATGCCCGCATGGCCCCCGTTTTATAAATTACACTGTTATCATCTTCTTCCCTTATCACACGTTACACTACACAATTAACTACTTATGTACATTATTTGTCTATTATCAAGTTGTATCTCTGTTTTTGTTTCAGTTTAAACATCTGAAAAGCCTGCAGTGACATTTTTTAAGGACAAAAAAAAAAAAAAAACAATCCAATTTATGGAGCAAAATTGTGAGAAATAAATAAATACATATTGGAATAAAGCCTTAATAATATTGGAATAATATTGGAATAAATGTAATAAATGTGTCCTTCCTGGTATATACATATACGATATACTGACACATATAAAAGGTAATGTATATATATAGGTATATCATTTGTGTATACATATGTATACGTTTGCTTAATATGTTTTATTTAATTTCCTTTAACCACTACAGTCGACTCTCGCTATAACAGCACCCTATAAAGCATCAAATTTCGCTTGTTATAGCAAAAAACTGTTTCAGAGAACAGACATTTCCATGTTAACAAATGGAGAAAGTTTTTGAGGGGAGCATTTTTTGATGCTGTTATAACGAAAGTACTGTTATACAGGGGACTGTTGTAGAGAGAGTCGACTGTAATCACACATCACATCACATTACAAATTACAATCAAGAGATACAAACAAATCAATTTTGGCTGCAATTGTATTATATGAAACCATATTAAAAATCCGAAAAGCTGACCATCCGTACACCTTTTCGGATGGCTCATTCCCGACAATTTCATCTGGGTGTGGAGATAACCTCAAACTCGGGAGGTTTGAGGAGGAAACCCGACGGATTTACCGCGACCAAAGGATCCACCAATTTGATATTGAACCGGTGGAACAAGGACACAATGGTCAACATCAGCTCCTTACGAGCAACAACCTCTCCCAAGCAAGAACGTCTCCCTCCCGAGAAGACAATGAGCTCCTCCTTCCTGATCAGAGTCCTTCCTTGCGGATCCAGGAATCTCTCCGGCAGAAAGGTAATGGGATTCTCCCACACATCCGGATCCATGTGAGCCCCGTAGATGTTGGAACAAATCCATTGGTGACGCTTGATGGAATATCCTCGGATCTTAGTGTCCTCAATTGCCTGGTGGAAGACGCCTATTCCAAGGACACTTGAGAGACGGAAGACTTCTTGGAGCACGGCCTCCGCGTACGGCATTTGGGCCCGATCTTCCAGGGAATGTGTGCTGGTCCACACACGATCGATTTCCTCTTGGAGTTTCCTTTGAACCCGCTCATCTCTGCCCAATAGGAAAACTGCCCATTCGAAACTGGTACTGGTGGTATCGACGCCGCCGATGAAGATGTCAACGCAGAGTGCAAATAGATTTTCTGGGGAATTTATTCACACAAAGAATGCCATTTTATTGGCGTTTTTTCCTAATTATTCTTCATTCTGTAGACAACGAATTTTAATTAACAGAGTATTCTTAATTACAAAAAGTAAAAGTACTCACCGTCATCATGAAAGACAGAGTTGGGGTCCAGACTCCGATCACGCTCGTCCAGAAATGCGTCCGCAATTCCTCGGGGCTCGCCTGGAATTCGGGATTTCTTACACTGCTCCGATGCCAACCTCACTTCCTCCATGCATCGGCCATAGACTTCTGGAAAAGAATCTTGGAATATGGAGTATGGAATGAAGTGTCGGGCCCAAGGTATGAAAAACGTTAGGAGCGTGCCAATATTCGGGATATCGGAGATTCTAAACAAATATTTGTAAATATATTTGTAAATATTACCATTATAGAAGGACGCTTTAAGCAAAAAAGCCACAATCATGGTGATTTACTATTTTTATCATAATAAATACAAATAAATAATTGCAGTCAAATGCACAGCAATGATAATGATCCAACTATTACGACTTTACTTCTTCGTATCCTGTAAAAGCCTTCCCAGCACAACTTTGTCCGGCTGAGCATCTTCTCCAAACAGAACAGTCCACAGCATCTGTAGCAACGGCATGTCCAGGAGGTGTGTGACAGAGAGAGGTTGGCAGGGATTCTCGTCAAATTTTCTAAGCATGCTCAAAGTCACCTGCCGCAATGCGTTTTCTCCATTTGAGCCAAGGAAATTGTTTTTGAAGAAGTGCAAAACAAATTGACGGAATTTGGGGACTCCTGGATTAGATGCGGCCACGATTCCTGGAAGAAAAAAAAAACAAATTTCCGAAAATATTCATTTCATTCCTCCATTTTGCTAAAAATCAATTATAGTTAAATTATATACTAGGCTACGTGGGCGACCTTTTCCGCGAATGCACTCCATAATGGGTAAGTTTGCCCTTCCACTCAATGCCTTCTGGGCAAAAGCTTCCCGGATCAGTTTGGCGTCATTCAGGATGACCATGCTGGACAATCAAAGATGCATACCTATTCTTATTCTGCCATTTGAATAATAATGTGTCACTAACATTCATGAAAGCGGTGTTATTCATGAAAATAAAATCCTAATGGTCATTAGCTTACTCCCAGGGACCCAATTTCGTCAAGAAGACAGGTCCAAACTTCTTTTTCCATTGAAGAAATTTCTTGGCAGGGTGGAATCCCAGGAACAGCAAATGGCCCAGCAGTGGTAAGCCCACAGGTCCTTTAAGTTTAAAAGACAAAAGATATTTATCTTGGATTACCAGTAAAACGTTTTTTTGCAGGCAAGCACAGATAAAAATTAATTGTTTGTTTAAGCACAAAATATGTGTGTATGTATATTAGGTATGTATAAATACCTGGAGGTTGGTTGGGATACGACTTGTGGAACCATTTCCAAATCAGGAACACGAGGAAAACGGTGAGGAATACATAAATCAACATAATTATGTGATAAAATAATTCCCTTTTGTCTTACGGAGATCGATCAGACCCGCTTAGCTCTTTGCAGAAATATTTTAGCTGGCTTTAGTTACTTGCAGCAAACTTGGCTGATGGAACACAACCCTATACTTTAATAAAAATTCTGAAGCCACCATTACTCACGTAAACTATTCGTGGAGAAAATGAACTTGCGAATTCCCACATGGATATTTGGGGGGGGGGGAACCAGTTGGCAATTTTTTTCACGATGACGCAGTTTGATCGCATGTACGTACACTTCTTTCGCAGGAAACGGGTAACAAAATGTGAAAATTAATTAAGCCAAATTGGAAGGAAAATCTGCTTTGCCGTGGTGAAGATTACAATCACAACCAAAGTGCCTTATTATTTATTATCTATGTGACATCGTAACACGTAACTCACAAGTAAACAAACAAATGACTCCTTCATTTCCAGACTTACAAAAAATTTGGTTGAACGAAGGCTTTTAATTAACAACACAGGCTAAACGCTCAACATGTCATAAACCGGTTTAAATGCTGCGATACATTGGTATACCAGAATACCTGATACTTGGTATAATATATAATTATTATAAATATGCACGCAGGATGACATTGCGTAGTTGAAAATATTATTCAGACAGATTGACAAAGTCGTTGTGATGTTGTAAACAGAAATTTTCACTTTTTAAGAATTCTCACAACCACAATATAGGTGCTGTAAATTCTCCTCATTTATCCTTGAGGTTGCGGCCTGAATAAGGAAACCTCTTCTTTTTTTCTCTGATGGTATTCAGAGAAAATTTCAGACAAAAACTCAATCAAAGTCTTTCGATTAAAATTGGAACAATCATATACCATATGTCTTATAATGTTATAATCAAGATTTTCCCTCTTTCCTTATCTTGCTGTTATTCAGCAGAAATGGCAGAATAATCATGTCATTATATTTTCCCTGCTAATTAATCTCTGACGTAGAAAACAGGAACAAAGACAACAATATTGCTGTGATTGCAACGCGATAGTGAAATATTTGTCGTAATTGAAGGGTGAAAACGTAAACTTTCCCCAGTTGTAGTAAATGTACTCATGTGCACATGTTTACTTTAAACGGTACCCAAAACAAAACTAATGTAATTTAATTTAATGTTATCAGTAATCATCAATGCATAAATATGTACAAATTATATCATGAAAATCAATAGCCCCCAAGTGCTTAATTTGAACATATATACAATTATGTCCATCCATAAAGAGAATAGAGACTAACTTTACCACATTTAAATTGTACTCTAAATACATACATTTTAAATGCAAACTCGTCATATCCGGAATGAACCACACCAATCTTACAAATCCGTGAATAAAGACTTAAGTAAAGATTTCATTAAAGGTCTACTTATACATATTATGAATAGATAGCTAGTAGTAAAATTTTCAGACCCACTATAATGACGAAATTGAGGCATTTCTTCGTTTCACAACCACCTTGAACTCCGGTGCTCTCAAAGTAAACCCAAAGGGTCTATCTTTTCCCACAGGGCCAGCCAGCTGAATATCCAAATATTTGTATATGGTCACAAGGACCACAAACAATTCATTTCGACCAGCACTCTCACCCACACAGGATCGTCTTCCCGGAGGAAAAGCAACGATGTCATCCAATTTCTTGAATGAACTCCCACCTTCCAGGAAACGCTCGGGCTGGAAGCTGGAAGGATTCTCCCACACATCAGGATCCAGATGAACACCATAGATATGACCCAAGACTAGCTGATCCTTCTTGATGCTAAAACCTCCGAGTTTGGTATTTTCAATGGCTCGATGAAAGCCACCCAGTGCAATTATTGATGAACGTCGAAGTGTTTCTTGAATAACGGCGTCGACGTAAGGCATATTCGGTTTATCATCCAGGGACACATTTCTTGAGGGACCCACAACCAGGTCAATCTCCTCCTGGAGCTTCCTTTGCACTTCAGGCCGGCCAGCCAGGTAAAAAATGGCCCATTCAATAGTGGAGCCTGTGGTTTCCAATCCAGCAATAAAGAGATCGCTCAGAGATTCTGCTAAATGATCTGTAAAAACAATTTCCATCCAAATCAAATATGAATCAAGCATTCTGTTAAAGTAGCTATAAGGAATGAACGCAAAATGGTAGCTTCTAAGAACACTGACCTTTATCATGATACCAAGAGTCAGTATTTGCTTTTTCCTTCTCCGCTTGATCGAAGAAGGTATCGACGAATCCCCGAGGTTGATAAAGCACATGAGATGCCTTGAATTCCTGGATTTTGTCGCTGATCACTGATATGACAGCTTCATTGCATTCCCTCAAAACATTGGGGGTAAGCCGCTCCGGAATCAGAGGTCTTGTCCAGGTCAAGAACATAGAGGCTAACGTCCAAACATTTGGAATCTCCATTGCCCTGCAACAATTATTCAATACTATTAATATTGTTACTTGTATCTCTTAACTTATTTAACAGATCAAAGAATTACTTCCACATATAGACACCAAATTCCAACAACTAATGTATCAGATATGCGAACAGGAAAATCCAAATATTATTACTATTTTAGGTTAAATAGCACACTTTTTAAGTTTCTGCAGGAGGTGCAGCACCACCGTTTCATCTGGCAAGGATTCCTTGCCAAAAACAATTTGCCACAGAAGATTAAATTGAGGTACGTCAAAACAATGTTCAATGCTGCGAGGTTGATTCCCATGTCTTGTCAAGTCCTTCACTGCTTCCTGAGCCACATCCTGCAACAATGGCTCATATTTGGCAAAATGCTCCTTCAAGTACGCGAACATCACCTTCCGCATTTGGAACGTTTTTGGTCCGTCAGCATTTACTATTCCTATGAATTAATATATACATATATATATATATGTACAGAACGCAAACTTTTAGATTTACGATAGACCTTTCAAAAGGAAGTGCTTGTTAAGTAACAATGAAAGTTTGAAAAGCAAAATGCATGTATATAGATATCTGAATTGACCTACCATTTCCATTCGGGGACAGTAAACATGGAATGAGACTCCGGCCTGACAGCGCTTTCTGGGCGAAACCTTCTCGAATCACCTTTGCATCGTTTAAAACCACCATACTAATATAAATGAGAATACAAAATTAATTGATCCTGATTATGATAATAAGACCAGATGACGACATAGCATGTGAATCCTGAGGAAGTACCAAAAAATAAAAATTTACTTTGACTTACTCCCAACTTCCAAATTTGATGAAGAAGATAGCTCCATACTTTTTCTTCCATCCCAAAAACGTCTTCAATGGATTTGTTCCAAGAAATAATAAATGGCCCACGAAAGGCAGTCCGATGGGTCCTGGTTTTGATATACAAATACATTTATAATGAGGAATTAAACAAGTATATTAATATTAAGAACGATGTATACGACAAGACAAAATACAAATCAAGTTTTTTTTGTTTCGTCTGAAGTCTGTAGTCTGAACGGAAAACTGAGAATAATGGTATTATTAAAATAATAAAATCGTAAAATTGGTGAAGATTTTGAACCTGGCGGTTGATTGGGGTAGCGCTCATTGGCTGACTTGACCAGCACTGCCAACACCAATAGAATGCATCCTAATGTGACCCACCACATGAAGATTTTTGTAAATGCAAAAATAATGACTTTGCTGTTTAAAAACGTTGAAAGCGTCTAAATCCACAAGGCTCGCACTCAAAATTTATTTTAATAGTAAAATATAATTTTAAGCGATATTTCAGCGAGTTTATTTTAATAATAAAATATAATTTTCAGCGATATTTCAGCGAGTTTATTTTAATAATA
>JAQGBT010006887.1:0-11758 GCA_034698585.1 Disparrhopalites patrizii | reverse complement strand
GCTCGCCACAACTCCCTTTATACAAACAATAACCAGAGCGGACGGCCGTCTCGCTCCCTCCTTGCCCATGCGCCATCCCTCCTCTCTCTCCTGCCACCACACGATGGCATTGTCGTTCCCTCACATCTTTGTTTGAGTATGAATGCAGGAAGTGTAATGCTTCGCCTTTGTGCATGTGTTCGTAGCTTGTGTGAAACAGAATTTGTTTGCTGGCATTCTTCTTAAACAAGCCAGAGTAGCTTCTGTTTCTTTTTCTTCTAAAGGCCGAAATATGTATCTTTGAAATGAATGTTTAAAGTAAATGACAACAATTACAAGACGTTCTGAATCGTCGCAGCATTGTTTTTGGCTGTGTTTTTGGGATAATTTCGGTTTTTTCTATTAAGCATTTCGCATGGAGTTTTTACTGAATTCAGCGTTGAACTGAAATTGCCTGGCTTTCCGATTGCTAAAGGTGTGTTTAATCAAGGGAAGTAGGAGAATATTTTAAAATTAATGCCTTTCGTGTTGACTGTAGCCGTGAACGAACCTTATTTGCACCCACCGATTGAGGAAGAACTCAAAGACGGCCAATGGCTTGGCGTGAATGTTCGGAGCCAAGGACCTGGCCAAAAAGTTATAGTAAGTCGGGCACTACTTTTATAATTGCTCTAGTTGTTTTTGGTTGCTATAAATTACTGCCATATCCTTGCATCACAAGCGTTTCATGAATTCGGGTGTCAATGCTAATGTAAATCCGTTCGATTTTTTAACGTGAGCGCGTAAGAACGAATGTACTGATCCAAAAGTAATTATGGTAGTAATTAATGTGATGAATGTTTGGAGTGCATAATATGTGGTGATAGATGATGAGATTAATAGCTTAGTGCAAGCTGCTGGTGCTTCTTTATTCTTGTGCCAAATCACGGAAATAATAAAAATTTAAGGACGCATTTCTTAATCTCTTCGTGTACTTTTTATTGTGTATTATGTATTACCAGGTGTGTGCACATCGCTATACTCACCAGGGCAAAGACTTCCGTTGGGGCATTGGAATGTGCTACGTCCTTAAACATGACTTCGAGTATGACACGAACCTTAAGCCTTGCCTAAATAAGCAACGTCATGGACTAGAGGATTACGGTTACTGCCAAGTGGGTACCTCTGCAACTATCTTAGAAGACAGTACGGCTTTAATGGGTGCTCCCGGGGCTTTCACCGCCAGAGGCCTTATTTATGGGATATCTGTATCAGATGACTATTTCAACAAGGACAGAAATCAGTATCAGCCTCAAGTGTGGGAACAAAATCCTGTGAATAAGTACGAGTACTTGGGAATGTCAGTCACTGGGGGAAAGTTCTTCGGTGACCAAATTTCTTTCGTAGCAGGAGCACCTAAGGCAGCCAATTTCTCGGGACAAGTCATTTTCTTTTCCAAGGTAAGGCCAACATTACCTGATGCTTATTATTGTTACTATTCTTTCACTGGAAATTTAGACTGAGGAAAAAGTGCGAAGATATTATCGGGTCGAGGATGGGGGGAGGGCGAAATGAAAAATCTCTCCTGAATGTTTAATTTTTGCAAGGGTTTGCTTATATACGGCAACATTGGGCTTGGTATTTTCTATCCATCTGTGTTTGGAATATGTCAAGATCAAGATTATTACTTGAGATTATTACAAGATTATTATTACTACTCGAAGGGGGTTTGTGTAGGAAAGGGAAGCATATGAAGCACATACTAAAAGAGGAATGGGAAGTGTTTCCGATGATAATATGTTATCCTCAAATAATCAAATATGGACAAATGTATTGAGTTAAGCCACATTTAAGGCAAAGATATTCAATCCCAGGTGGATTAAACAGAGCACGGTCATCTGCGATTTACTTTTTCATGAACTAATAGCTCGAGTTGTTTTGATTTTATATTTGAATGGATTTTGTACTACTTTCAGGATACCACAGAAGTTCTGAAGGTGGCGACTGTTCTCACCGGTCAAGGATTTGCTTCCAGTTTTGGTTACGAACTTGCAACTCTTGACCTCAACGGCGACAAGTAAGCTATTTTTTAATATTTATTGTGTCAGATGCACAGGCACATATCATCGGCTGCACAGCCCAGGTACTTACTACTTTATCGTTCAAGAAGGCAAGCATCAAAAAATCATATAAATATCTTATGTCAATATAAAGAGTGTAATCCGTCATATACATATGAGCCCAGTACATCGTGCAAGAAATATTTTGGTGTATTTATCAGTTTGAATATTGTGATTAGTAATTATAGATAATGATCGGTTGGTGCATTTAAAGCAGTCATCTGGTTAAAATTGGACAGGACTATCCAGCTTGATTATTTAATGGGCTTTAGCAGGGGGAAATTACAATATCAAGGTGCTTATGTGCTGACTGGTAAAGTTGGTAAACCAGAAACTCCTCACTAAATACGTTGCAAGTAATCATTATCCTCACTGTAATTATTTTCTTGTAAGATCGAACGGCTGGGCAGGTGAAGAGAGGGAGAGAGAGCATGAGAAAATAAGTGCATAAAACGCGAAGTCGTCTAGTCGCCATGTGTCGATTTTAAAATTAAACGCAAGTGAATGAACACGATAAATTCTTAAATGCACATGAACTCCGGTTTTATTACTTTTCTGTAATGTTTCTGGAACAATCGTATTGCTACCATCATTATTGTGTGGACACCATTCAGCATTGTGAACTTGGAGATACATGTTCGCTCTTAATTACTTTTCTGTTGCGAATTTTTGCTAAAATATTTTTGGACAAATCAACGCCCAAACATACGCTGAAAAATTCAAGCCTTTCGTGCTAGAAATACTTTATTCTGCTTTAAAATTTTAATGGCTCTGGCTCGAACGTGTTGGTATCACATCTTTGCTTCACCGGTGTACAACCACAAGACCGTTTCTCCTTGGCTGCACAAGTTTTAAGTTCAAGGGCTTGCATTTCGTACGCATATGGTGGCTCCTGCCGTTTACACATTTCATTGGTTTGCTTTGACTTTTCCGGAAGTGTGCACGCAGTTGCAGGCGCAGGACATTTTTGGGTGTTCTCTGCTTGGCACGTTGCCGGAACATTTGTACTGCAACTTTCGAGTTGTGGTGCGCATTTGGTTTCCTCTTTCGGAGGGCAAGGACAATTGCAATCTGGTCTTGGACATTTAAAAGTTGCTGTTGGAGGAACAGTATATTTTGGAACGTAAACAGGAACCATTACCGGCGGTTCGCATTTTGGCTCCGGTTTACAGCTTGTACAACCTTTCGGATCCAAAGATGGAGGCAAAGCGTCATTGCCGTCACAGGGATCCCTTCGAGTTTTCTCACAGCATCTGAATTTGGGTGGGCGCTCACCTAGGCCACATTTGCTTAAATAGTCACGTAGTTCGTTATTACCATTACCGTCAGCGCCCCCTACCATTCTGAATTTCGACACGCATGGAGCATACCAGTACCAACACCGACGATATGTCACTCACTGCCTCACTTAGAGTTAGAGGGATTTAGAAGCTTCCAATTATGCGGTGATTACTTGTAGTGTATAGAATAGAAAGTACAAATCGTAAATACCAAGGTACAATTTAATGGAAAGAACAAAATATAAATTGGTTTAAAATAATATGCTTTGTCTAAGGAACACTTGTGCATATTGCATAATATATGAATTATGAATGTGTTCTGTTGCTGTTCATTATTACCAACGTTCCACACGGGTAACTACTCACAACGTCACAAGTTACAACACTCAAAACAAGTAAGATAGTTATAAAAATATAAATTATTATTAACGGACGACGCAACTTCGTATTCGCATGTAGCAGCGAGTGGCGATGGTTATCGTTCCATGCATATTATATAGTTAATAGTTACATATTACATAGATATTAATGCAGCAATATATTAATTATTTATTATTGAATGAAAGAAAAAGAAGACGAAAATTATACATATATTTTTAAAGTTCAGCAATTTTTTATTAGTAGATAAAAATACTAATAGCAATAACTTTAATAAATATAATAACATGTATATAATGTACTACGATGATACGATACTAGATACAGATACTACATACTACTATTAAATAATAACTTACGGCGTTTGCTTCTCCAGCGCAGTGCAAGTTGAGGAAAGATTGTCAATACCTCATCTCGCGGCATTTTGATTTTGACAATGTCTTGCTGACATGAAGTTTTCTAAGAGTAATAGAACTGATAATGGTTTGAAAATGATTTGCAGAAACGGCAAATTAAATTATTACTCGCATAGGGACCACGAGATAATAACAATGGCGTTTATTATGCTTCTTTTAGTTCTAGTGATCTTCTTGAGACCTTAAAACTAAAAGAAACGCCATTATTAACATTGAGTGGTCTCGTCGGCAAATCATCCTTTCCGTGACTGGACACTTGACGCATGTTTGCTTTGCAGGTAGCGAGTAGTAAATGTTTACAGAAAAGGAAACTTATGCTCATTGTCAGTCAAAACAAATTTTTATGGAATTGACTTTGAGTACTCTGGAAGTAGAGACGAAATGTGACACTCAAAACCCAGCATTCTCCACCATTTATGCATAGTGATTTATCTATTTATCCATATAACAGGGTAAACAGTATACAAAGATTTTCCAAAAAGGTATTTGAGCAAGCTCATCCAGTGAAGTAGAAAGTAGGCTAGATACATTTTGTATGGGAAAAATGCCAATTTTTTGACTTGAACCGTTTGGAATCATATCCTTCATTTATAAACCTGTGGATGTCTGAATTAGTCCTTTGTCGGCAGTAGCACCCACCTATAGCACCTTAGTACTTTCGTGCAAGAAAATATAATGTTTTCGTCGTTAACTTCACATACCTATAAAGATGATTGTTTCTTCTACCGTTAAGTCTCCAGCGTTTTACATCGAGACAAATAATCTCGGACATTCAAGCTCGTTTTTTTTTTGTCTTCGCTTAACTTGGAGAAGCTGGATTCAACCAGGACCCCGAAGATCATTTTTCAAAGACAGTGTTGCATGTATAGAACTGAGTTGTCCGAACCAATTCTCCAATAATCGCCTTTTCTGGTGTTTAAAAAACACGTGCATGTAAATTGGTTCCAATATATTCGTGTCATATAAGAATAACCGTATTCAGGCGTGTTCCAGTTAAAAACTGATTCGAGAAAATAAAACGTTTTTAAACTAGACAAAAGCATAAACATTCGTTCCGCATTACACATCGAATATTACATTTACGTACAGAGCACAGGGCTTTCCGCTAATAAACTCTTCATAGCTGTTTTCTTTTATGCATTTTTGTTGTATACATTTTAATTTGCCTGTTATACACATATTCTTCGTAAAATGTGCACAGAATTCGCATTTTTTTGGTTCACTTTTCTCCAGATAATTCTGCACATTCTAATGTCTACTGGGCTTCAAACGTCTGTAAAAAATATGTTACAAGCTCATTTAATGAAAACTTCGAAAGATTCAGACTTTTGAGTCCATTTTGTCCCTCTGTCTTTATGCTTATACAATTTGAATATTGATGAATCAAGTTAATCAATAAAAATATTATCTTCATTTAATTGCAGGAGACCGGATCTAGTGGTCGGGGCACCGTTCTATTTTGATAGCAGAAGTGCAGGTGGTGCAATTTACGTGTATATAAACACGGAAAATGGTATTCGCGAAGATACGCCCTATGTACGACTTACTGGACCTGCAGACTCAAGGTTCGGCTACGCAATCTCGACCATCGGTGATCTCAATAAAGATGGTTTCGATGATTTAGCTGTCGGTGCTCCTTATGCAGAACATGGCACCGGGTATGTCTACGTGTACTTAGGGGACAAAGATGGCATCATTAGAGAGCCCTCGCAGGTAGTCACATCTTTCCGTAAAACACTTTAACCCATAGTAAAGGTTACTTTCTTACCATATCTGATGTTTTTAGTTTTAATGTTTGCTTGCATACTTTACCGTACAGGTAATAAAAGCTAGCAAAAACTTTCCACACATTCGGACTTTTGGTTACTCTTTGAGTGGAGGAATGGACCTGGATGGTAACTCGTATCCAGATCTTTTAGTTGGAGCGTATGAATCGGACATAGTGGTTTTGCTCAGAAGTCGGCCAATCATTGACATTCATACAGAAATTAATGGAACTCTCACTGACATTGATCCCAATGGTCAAGGGTGTGACGAAGATAAAGACTCGGAAGAACTATGGTACGTCAACTTAATGTATCTTTTCAGTGTTTAAATTGTGCCAGTGACAGTGCACTTAACGTAATTTAAAACAAATTAAATGATTAGTTTGTCATGCAGAATTGCAAAGACGTAGTTTATCCACGTGTACAGAAAAATTCTAAGCTTATAATATGGGCTGTCTATCTGCTTTATACACAGCTTTAGTTTCATATCCTGCTTTCAAATACGAGAACTGGCGGAAGTAAGATCTGCTTCACTAGGAGTGGAATACCGGATTGAAGCGGAAACATTCGTCGAGGGAAAGAAATTTTCTCGTGTAAAATTTAAAAATGGATTGCCAGAAAGACCTCAGGTGGTTAAAAAACAAGTTAGCGTGAGACAGAGTCAGGTCTCAAAGCCTTATTGCTTGCCTGAAATCGCCTATCTAAAGGTAAGCAAAATATTTGTACACGGTTGTCAGCAATATTGATTGTGTTTTGGTAAATGTGGTTACACTTTGCATTGTTTGGTAAAGCACATTAAGGCGTTAGTCAATGCATTATGCGAATTGTGTTTTAATTAACAGAAAGGAACAAAGGATATTCAATCACCTGTAGCCTTTAAACTCACGTATACGCTGATACAGAATGAACCCCAGTATGTGGGAAATATATCTACACTACCAAATATTCAAAACTATCCCATTCTGAACCAGCAGGAAGCTACAAAAGTTTTTGTAGCTCGATTTGAAAAAGATTGCGGCCGCAATGATTTATGCGAAAGCGATCTATTTGTTAAGGCGTCAACGGATTTGCCGCAAGATGAGGGAAATAATTATCAAATTATTCTGGGAAAACAACAAGAACTAGTTCTGAATATTAATGTCCAGAATTTTGGAGAACCTGCATATGAAGCCAATCTCTATGTCTTACATCCGAAATCAATGTCGTACATTGCTGCTGATGTAAGTTGTAAAAGTAAAGTTCATTAACTGCACGAGTCATTAAATTATGTTTTAAGTAAATTTTGTTGGGTTACAGAGTATGTCAGATTTTATTGGATGTTCTCCTGGATTCGGTTCGTCAGAGTTGGTGGTGTGTCCACTTGGGAATCCGTACAAAAATCGAAGTCTGTTAACACTGAAAATTCGATTTGCCTCTTCCGACTTAAAGGACATTGAAACCAGGCTTGACTTCAAAATATGGGCTAATTCTACGTCCTTTGAACAGGATGAGCAAAATAATCAGGATTCCGTCACTGCTACAGTTATTAAGCGAGCAGAATTAATTATATACGGGTAATATTTCCGTTGTTGACTAATCGATATTTTGAAAGTGTTCCACTCACTGCTCCCTTCCAAATAACAGTGTTAATATACATACATTTTTTCGAATTGGTTCAGTCGTAGCAACCCCCCGAGTGTTCATTACGGAGGAAAAGTAACTGGAGAATCAGCTATTCACTCTTTCGCTGAAATCGGTCCCCGTGTTACTCATGAATACGAAATACTTAATGACGGCCCCTGGAAGGCTTCGCTGTTTAATGTCGACATTTGGTGGCCGCATCAGGTAGAAAATCGAAGATCTCAAGGGAAATGGTTACTGTACCCAGAGACTGAACCAAGTAAAGACGGGGAGGTAATTTGTTCCGTACCGCCGAATCACGTTGATGTTCTTCATCTACGGCATAAACGCAGCACAGACGAAGGTTGGGTAGTCACTCCACGAAAAGAAGAGGGTGTTGATGGTAAACCAGGAAAAACCTACGTTGAAATGGTGATTCAATTCATTTTAATATTAGTCTTTATTTACTTGGCAACTTTTAAGTTGCTGCTACTTTTAATAAAACGTGATTTTCTTACTAATGCCAATGTGTAACTTGATTTATAGAATTGTGTTCGGGGAACGGCAAAATGCTTCAAAATAGAATGCGTGGTCAAAAATTTGCTGGCTAAAGAATCAGCGGTTATTAAAATACATTCGAGGTAATGGTTTTGACCTTTGGTTCTGATGTTTGCTAATATGTATGCACAATGGTTAACCGTAAAATTTTTCATATTTGGACAGATTGTGGAACTCCACACTTGTAGAAGATTACTCACATGTAGATGAAGTTCGGATTCTTTCTACTGCACAAATTCGAATTTCGGATGACATCCGGCAAAATCGGTCGAACGATATTGCTAGAGCTGTGACCACATGTTACCCAGATTTGAAGTTAAGAGCAGACCTTGATGGGATTGCCTGGTGGATTTACGCTTTATCCATCATTGCTGGAATTTTAGTTCTTGCACTGATTGTGTTCTGCTTATACCGTTCCGGATTTTTCAAGCGAAGACGACCAGAGCCAACTCATACAGCTAGTGTTGTTAAATCTTAATTTATAACTACAAATACATCGTATGTGTATAATGTAACAGATAATATTTTATATGCTGCGATTTTTGGTTCATCATGTAAGCAGCCATTGTTTTTGCTTCGGACGGAAGCAGTTTAGTATAACCAACGATGTATTTTAGTGCCTAATTAGGCGAGCTGTGTAAACTTAATAATATAAGCGACGGGGTAGTGACCAATGTTGTGGCTACTGGAATTCTGTGTTTGTTATTGTTCAGTATTAAGTATTATAGTTGTTGTTTCGTGGCAGCTGCAACAACGTAGCATAAGACACCTATGATAACCGACTGTTTCCAATATTTTTAACAGTAATATGTATGTTGAAAACATTGGGAAGGCAAGTCAGGCCAAATGTGGCTTTTTTGCTTTATTAACTACTTGGTACGCAGAAAGACGACAAGCTGCTATTTAAAAAAAGTAGAATACTTAATGAGTCCATTGGGAATGTGGTTAAATAATTAATTCCAAAATTAAAGAGTACGGAGTATAATAAGAGAGAACATTATAGTATTACGTATTGATTATGTTGTTCGCAAGTAGTCTCAGAACCAGAACTATGTGGTTTTCCATCCCAATTAGTCCCGATGGGACTTGTATTTTTAGTGTTTATAAGAACTTAAACTATTAGGCTATTCGCATTCTATTATCAGAACGAGTATCCCTCTCCGTGTCTTAGTTATAACAATCTTCGTACCCCCTTGATTCATTGTGTATTCATAGTCCTTCTTAAGTAACTTCTCTTGTGTTTCACTCGTCTCTGTGCCTTATTCCATACATTCATTGTTGTTAATACGTTTGTTGTAACGTAAAACGTAATCTGTTGCGAGTTGCAAGGGATGTATTAACTTTTCGTATCCAAGCAATTGAAGTCACTTGAGTTAATTACATGTTGTTACTTAACTCGGTTTCAAAATGTCTCCTGCATAGTCAAATCGTGACTAACGGGAGCAGAGGATGCGTTTTTATTTGACTGTGAATACTAAAATTATTTCGTATGTAGTTTCTGTTCATAACGTCAGTGTGGTGACCACATGCCCGGTTGAGAAAAACAACGCGTAAATCAGGACATTAATTGTGTTATTAAAAGCTTCGGTTAATTGAAGCAGGCCAAACTCACATTATGCTGAAACTGATCATAAGTTGTACCATAGATAAAACTATGTCGGAACAAGTTAGATTCTGGCGTAGCTTATGTACAACTGTAAAACGCAATGATAATTTTAAGGAAATTTGAACCGGCCATTGGATGTAGTGTCTGTGTAAATTTGAACTGCAAGGTACTGTTTGCCTTCCTTGCAGTACATTACAAATCCTGTTTGCGTCTTTAAAAAATGTTGGCTTAAAATAGTAGCTGAATAGCTCTACGTATTTTTGTACGAAGATTAAAGGAGTAGATCAGCTAGTCATCTTTGGTAAGCAGTAATCACTGGATCGTCGTATATTACTTAAATTCCGACATTGATTAGTATAAAGCTGAACTACATAAACAATGCCAAATTCCAACAAGGAAAACTATTTTCTAAATAGCTAGAAGTTTGGGCTTACTATATAGTTCTATTTGGTAAGGTTAACTACTTAATCTGTCCCCTTACTGTGTTCAAATGTTCAATGTTCGGATCCGTGAATCCTGGAAAAATGGCAACGGAACGAACTTAAGGATGGTGTTCTGGTGTTACGAGATTTGCTAGGTCAGTGTCGGTTACGGCAAATCAAAAAATCGTAAAATCTTTGTGATGCCAAATGCTAAGTATAAGTTAATTATTATTTACATAATATATTTATACATAATTGCACTACTTATTTAGAAATAGATGTAAATCCTGATTAGACGACAAAGGTCGTGGGCATATAACAGGATTATTATGTTATTGCAAATTTTGTACAAGCTGTTGTGGTACGCTTTCAGAATTGTGAAAATATATTCCAAGTTGCTGTGTATAATATGTATGTTTGGTTTTCAAAGGCCATATTAAGTAAATGTAAAACAACCGCTTCCCCGTACATGGAGATTAAAAAACGCGTTACAAGTAGAATTTATGTGACCAGTACCTTCCCAATTGCACTTTTGTTACTGCTATGCGGTAATTTACATTTCCTTGGCTGACCTCCGAAAGTACATACGGTTAGACATACATTATTTTGAAAGATTGTTGTTAAAAAATGAAATAATATTTATTTTGTAAGTAGAGCATGTTTATTTTGCCGGTATAAAATGCAGAAGGGTGATGTGTTTAATCAGCGCTGCCCGGCGTTTGTACAAATGTTTCAAAACCAAACAGACAACTTGCCACCTTGTGCCCGATTTCGGAGAATACTTTCAATTACAATTAATTATTAGTGTGAACCAAAATTTTATTAGTTTGTACTCACTATCCCTACAAAACTGTTTATGGCAGTAGGTAATAGTGAAAAATTAAGCAATTGTTTTAACGGAGTAATTACATCAAAGTAAATTTTGTACGGGCACAATGTGATTTTTCGGTTTAAACACCGCCTGTGAATTTCGGTGCAGGCAGCAGGAATAGTACGCCCTAATAGTAACGGTAAAAACGTTCTGCGTGTGAAAAGTACCAGTGATAATGTTTGTCAGATTATTATTGTTTGCGAATAAACTATACGCGAATTTGCGGTTACATTGTTTGTACGTCAGTGATAAATCTGCGTCACACAAAATTGATGTTATTGACTCAATTAACATTGAGTATAGTTTTACTGAAAATTGTTGGCGTTTCTGTAACATCTATTATTATAAGCTCCACTTGCGTCCATAATTTCTCCATACGATAAAACATCGTACTTTTCTTCACAAAAATCTATATTGTATAGAAAATGGCTGTCTTCGTTACACTGCAATGCTAATGACAGTCGCGTTCGTTTACCACCAAGTCATATACATACTAATGCACATGCACATGATGGTTGCCAGTTATACCAATCGTCCATACAAAAGCGTATAATGTACATATTTCCTTCATATTGACTCATTGACCGCTTAATGCTCACTCTATTTGTCCTATAGAGCATTATGCACTATTGTGACTCCCTACAAGCACTTGTGTGTCGGTATGAAGTATGAAGAACGCTTTTGCCCAGAGTTAAAAATCGACCAGTCGCCAGGTTTCGGCCGTGGGGCCTGGTACGTTTCGAGCGGGGTTTTCATTGTGCGGTTAAAAAGGCGCAAAAACTAC
>JAQGBT010006886.1:0-11759 GCA_034698585.1 Disparrhopalites patrizii | reverse complement strand
CTGAATATATAAAACATCCCCAAAACCAAATCTGAAACCTACAAATAGAAATACTATTATTTGCGTCGAAATCGTAAAAATTTACATTTTTACAGAATTTCGAAGTTTTGATAAATAGTCGTATATTTCGCGCAAGAAAATCTGGTCAGCTTATGTATAAGAGACCTTAATGAATCCTAGTTAGACCTTAGGAGTGATCATAAAAAACGGGAAAAGTCCCGTCCCCCAGAAAACCCGTTACAACAGCGTATACCAGAGCAGTGGTGAATGCTAAGCTTTGAGATAGCCCAATCAATGTATTTAGGTTCACTTGTCAGGTGGCTATGGTAATCTTCTAATCGTTGACCAGTAAGAAAAGTGAGGAAGGTGACACTGTTAGGTTAAAAATTACGTCATGGTTAGGGAATATTCCCCTGAAGCATTTGTCATGCTAGCGGAAATTGTCCGTCTTGCAATTCTCTAGCTTCTCGATGCTTCTTTGCTGCATCAGCATTTCTCCTCTAAACGTTTATATTTCTACACGTCATGTCACGGCCAAGGCTCTATGTCTTATTCTATTTGTAACTGCCTAGACGTTGAGAACCTTGACCCACGTATTTTGTATACGATTTTGCTTGCGTCAGTGCCGGCCGGCCTGATCATCCAACCGACATTTACCGAATTGCATCATCAAACATAATGTCTTTCAAATTACTAACTTCCTTGATTTGTTGGCAATGAATTAAATCTGATCTTACAAGTAAGGTACAATAAGTAATTATTTTTATTAAGTATAAATAAGTTCTGCCGCTCATTCAAGATATAACCAAGCAATTCTGAAGCAATTTCAAAAACCCTCGCATTGAATAATCTAGATTGTTCTCTCCGTACAAAATCCCAGGAATCTGTAATGTATTGTATCTGCTATCATTTTGTCTTGTAACCAGTTATCCTGTAATTTCATGGTTTCATCTTCTGAGTTGTGGAATAACGTTTCTAATTAATTAATTCAGGAAACCCATTTTGACGACATTTGATGCACCTAGGGCTTAAGCCATAAACAAAAAAGGGGGGCCTGATAATTTTTTGGAACCATTTTTGTTACATTTAAATAAAGTATAATGTAATTAATTGGGCCCATTGTTTCATTACCTAAATTGTGTCCAAAAAAGCAGGGGGTCTCTTAAAAAAAGTGGTGGGGCTCAGCCCCCCGGGCCACCCCGTGGTTTAAGTCCTGGATGCACCTTATTGTCAATTGTCATCATAGACATGAGACAACATTCGTTTACTCAGCTTCAACGTTTTATTCATCCATAAAGCTCGTGTGTGCATTCCATTCTAATAATTAGTACGATTTACAAGAATAGCGAACGACGCGCTTGCTCATCTGCGATGGACTAATTAAATTCGTTTATGAAATTGTACATTCTTACATTTTACCCAGAAAATTGTACATTCTTACATTTTACCCAGAAAATTGTACATTCTTACATTTTACCTAGAATTTACTCGCAATTTGTATGTATGTACATAAGTAATTTATGCCATATTTATTTGTACCATGTAATATCCAATGACATTAGTTGCCTGTTTTCTGGTATTCCAAATTTGCGTGAATGCTATTGTCTAATGTGCAGTTGACACGCCAAAAATGCACAGTGCATGACTGTAGACTGCACTCAAATATTTGTCTGTTCCGGCAGAAAAAGAGCGTGCTTACACAAGTAAATGCCAGCTTGAGTGAATTCCTTGTTTGACCATAATATCACTAGGCATAGAAGACCGCTTGGATCAGATAAATCAAACCAGCTGTGGAAATTCATAAACGATGGTTGTCGACCCATTTAAAATGGTTGCCCAAAATGCTATGTTAGAAACGGAATCCAAAAAAGGATTCATGGCGCGGGATTTCCTCCCAACCGTGATTCTTCTGCGCCTTCTGGGTGGATATCCCATCAGTGTCCAAAATCGGGGGAAACCATCCCCACAACCCGGGATATTCCACGCTGTGGGAATTCCGCCCATTGAAGGGAAAACAATTCCAGAATCTGGCACCAAGTTGTATCGGCATGGATCGGTCAAGGATTTCATCACTTGGTACTCCCTACTTGTTTTAGGCTTCCTGATATTCTCCGCTATTGCCACGGCTCTCACCGTCGGTTTGGAATCGGGAACTCCTTTGGGTCACATGTAAGCTGAAATTTGAAAAAATTCGTAGACCAACAGCAGATATACAAATTTTGTTTGTTGTACAAATTTTTTACTGGTTTTTATTATTGCCTTTTCACAGTCCCCTCCAGAAAGGCAGCAACTCTGGTTTGGATGGTAAACCTTACAATCAGTTTAGTCTCTTCCGATACGTCTTTACGAGTCTTCTTACCCTCGCCACTCTCCTCATGATAACGGCCCGATCTGGGAGCTTCAAATTTACCGAGTGGCTCAATGGCTGGGATGACTTCGAAGATCTTTTACCCGGGAACGGGATGACGCCCCAGGAAATTTCTCGTCATTTCCGATTTAAATTGGGATTGGTCGTTTATTGGGTGGTGGGAGTGGTGGTGTCCATCGTCATTAGTGTAGTGTCCGGTGATAACGACCATTACGAAGTGAATCCTAAGTTGTCCGTCCTCGCAGAAATGACACGTACTGCCATCTACGTGTCCATATTTATGCCTCCCATCATGGAGGATATGAGGGCACATCACATGCTGCGGATGCTCCGGAGCGCCTTTCAAATGGTGCAGTGTGCTGCTTTACCAGTACAGTAAATTCTCGTTATAACAGCGCCCAACGGAACCCAACATTTTGCTGTTATAAAAGAAATCCTGTTATAAAGAGCTTTTTTATTATGTATTCCATATACAAACTGCCCCGAATTTTCCCACGTTACAATGAACATGCTGTTATAACGAGGAATGCTATAACGAAACTCCATGGTATACAGTAAACTCTCTCTATAACGGTGTTCACCAATCCCTCCTGAAAGGTTTACAATAAGCACATCATTCTCTATAACGCTGATTTTGCCCCGGTTTTTATGTATAACGAGAAAGTTTTAAAGTCCCCGCCATTATGCATGTTTTACTATAACGATTTTAGGCCACACCTACAATACAATTCTCTCTCTCTATACCGGCTTATGCTCTAGCTTTGAATCGCCCGGCATTTATTTTCTTTCTCTATTAAGGTTTCGGCCACACCCTCGCATACTTCTCTTTCTATATGTATAACAGTTCATCTTTATTTTTTAATCCCCGCCACTAAGGTTTTGACACTGTAACGGTTTCGTATTATTCCCTATCCAGTCGACTCTCCCTGTAACGGCCCTCCTTATAAGAGTTCCCACTCTAGCAAAAAATGCTCCCCTCAAAAACTTTCTCCAATTGTGAACATAGAAATGTATATTTTCTATAACGGGCAAAATTTGCTGCTTTACAGGGTGCTGTTATAGGGAGAGTCGGCTGTATCGGCAATTCTCTCCAACGGTTAAATGGCACCGATTTTGTTGCTATACAGTCGACTCTCGCTATAACATCACCCTATGAAGCATCAAATTTTGCTAAGTATAGCAAAAAACTGTTACAGAGAACAGACATTTTATTAGCAATGGGATAAAGTTTTTAAGGGAAGCATTTTTTGTTGCTGCTATGGCGAGAGTACTGTTATAACGGCGACCGTTATAGAGAGAGTCGACTGTATACTGAAAACATGATAAACAGCTTGATGGTCCCAGACTCTAATTTATATCTTTGTTTTAACGGGTAATTGCAGGTGAGAAGGACATTGGCGGCAGATGAGGCTGGCAAGGCTACTATGGCAACTGTAGATGGCTGCAGGAGACTAACTGATCAGGTCCGAGGGCAAGTGGGATTGGCAGGAGATTGTCTCCAAGGTTGGCTGGGCTTCCTCGCCTTGAATTGCCTCACGTACGTCTCCACAGGCGTGTACAGGGCAGTAATCATGCTTAGGGGGAAAAACTGGACTGTAACGGAAAGTGCAGTCTTTTTCGGCATTTGCCTGTTCAGTAGTGTCCCCCTAATTAGGCTGTACCTTGAAGTCCTTGCAGCGGAGAGGCTTTACAAGGAAGTAAGATAATTTGGCCAGAAATATATTTATGCGAAATAAGTACACATTATATTCTACAAGAATATCCGTAAACAATAATAACGAAAGCCAACACAGGATGCATTTTTGACACTTTCTGATGTTCAACTTAGGAGCGGGACCTCTGTGAGGACATCTTACGAATGAGAGATCAAATCTCTGAGCCGTCGACGACTAAGTCGGAGGTATGTTTTTTTACGATTTCATTATAGAGTCGACTCTCGCTATAACAACACCCTATAAAGCAACAAATTTCGCTTGTTATAGTGAAAAACTTTTATAGAGAACAGACATTTCTATGTTAACAAATGGAGAAAGTTTTTGAGGGGAGCATTTTTTGTTGCTGTTATAACGAGAGTACTGTTATACAGGGGATTGTATAGAGATTGATTATAGAGAGAGTAAACTGTAATTATTTTGTAATAAGCGATGACATTAAAACAAAAACAAGTCTAGATTTATATATTAATATATGCATAAATATTATATGTATACATATATGTTTTATATATACACATGTTATACCAGCTGACATTCCTGCATCAGAGACTGAAACTGGAGCCAGCTACGATTTCAATTGGGAATTATTTTCATTTGGACAAAACGCTACTTATCAACGTAAGCTTCCCATTACATTTAATTTGGTTCACAGTGTTTTATAACTTCAAACTGGGTTTATACTACAGTCGTACCTCTCTATAACGGGCTCCCTTACAACGGTTTTCTCTCTATACCGGTGACTGAAAATGCTTCCCTCCTAAACTTTCTCCAATTGTTAACATAGAAATTTCGGTTCTCTACAACGGTTTTTCGTTATAACGTTGAAAATATGCTGATTTAAGGGGAACCATTATGGAGAGGTTCGACTGTATACGTATACTTGTTTAATACTTGATTACGAATTCGTCATTTATTTCAATGATTTATGCTTTATGATTTCTTCTTTCCTCAGTAGCAAATAATGAATTACGTTTGAAATGATGAGAATACTATTGCTTCCAACTTTGTTTCATTCCGACAATTGCACGCAGCACAAATGAATGTGGCTTGTTTGCTGCATTTTTTATCCATATGTAGCTCATTTTACGGTGTCAAATCTCCGTAAAATTAGCTTGTAAGTTGTTTCTAATAATTTGGCAATTCAAGCAATTGATGGTTGCAGTAACTTATGAGAATTTATGGTGACGCGGTTTCTGTATGTGCAGACATATTCATTCAAATTTCGTCTTGCAGGTGCTGATTCAAGTCTTGACATTATTGATAGCCATAATGCAATTTGAAGGAAATTGAGCCACTCAGTCATCTTGAGACACAAAAGTATCCCGAAGAAATGCGCAATATAACGAGAACCTATGTATGTGTATGTATGCAGAGACAGAAAAGGCTTAATTACCTATTTGTAATACAAGTCCATAATTAATTTCAGAATGGGTAGCTTATGTGGCGTATGGATGTATGTATAGTACGCCACATATTAAGCACATATTGTGTATGCTATATATAATGCAATGTATTCACAATTATCACCAAAGGTTGTTGACTGGTTAAGGAAAATAGCTGGTTCGCCCTTGCGGTATGCATCTAAATAATAAAGGATGATTTTACACGACGATAAAGACGAGAAACAGTTTATTGGATGTACTCAATACGCCGTTCACAGAGCAAGCGTCAATTCCACAGATCATTCACACAGTCTTGCATTTCATTGTTATTGTTTAATTATTACTCTTATTATGTGTACGTATAGTCAATACATCTATTCCTATAACCTTACACACAGATTCTTCTTGTTCCAACTTTTTAAGAGCCGCAAATTTGAACTTCCATCCGGAGGTTCTACTCTGCAAAATTTTACGTTTCAATTAGAAATAACAAAGTTTGAATGTAAGTAATTGTAACAAGTTTTAATTGTTCAGATCCTTTGTTCTATTGGCAAGGTCATTGTTACATTGAAATTAAAAGTTAGAAAAATATTCAGCGAAAATAAGGGACCTTGACTAAAACAATATCGTTGTGCTTTTAAGAGTTTTCACGCCAGGAGATTATTTGCGCCAATTTCCTTGGCACACTTCTACACGGGTTGTGCCTGATGGCGTATTCGTATGTATACGAAAATCTTCATGCAGTTATTTTCCCGTGTGAGGACGCATCAGATGCTCCGGATACTTCGGAGTTGTTATGAAATGGTGCAGGACTGATCTATTGTATGAGTACGAATACGAACAAAGAACCTCAAAAACTGGGTTCTCTGCAGGAAACATATTCGGAATGATATAATAATATAAGAAACGCGTATGTATTTCATAGTTCTTAGGCTTGTTCTTAAAAAAAAAAACTCACGAGAATTGCAATGCAATCGTTTATGAACTTCCGATCCTTTCGAGAATAAAGCCCCTCGGGCTACGAAGGTTTGGCCGCAAAATCCAGACATAAATGATAGGATTTACTTTTTACAGATAATTTATTCAAAGAAGATAGATAGATACAATAATTATAAACTTAGCATAAATCAAAGAATCCTCCCTCGCTCGCGAGTCAGAGCAATAAAACCAAGTTGAACATCTACACATCAGCGTTTTGCGAATCCTAGCATGTATTATCTGGCGCTAGCCTGTCAAACACATACATGCACATATGTAAGTATTGTTAATGGATACATATGTATTAATATATTAATATTTTAATTAATTAAAACTAGTCATCCCTAACTACGGCATATATGTAGACGAAATTCCCTGCAAATAATTACCCGGAAAAATTTGTTGAGCCGAAAAAAAATCATAAACCATGAGCCAAGCTGGGCTCAGGGATTTTATTTTTTCCGCAAATTCACCGGCAACTTTTCTCCCAATTACCCTTATAATTTGTGTGTTTTTAGAAATTTCGCTGGAAATTTGTTTCCCATTTGCCTTAAAAATTTGCGTTTTTACAAATTTTCCTTAAAATTTGCGTTTTTACAAATTTCCCTTAAAATTTGCGTTTTTACAAATTTTCCTTAAAAATTGCGTTTTTACAAATTTGCCTTAAAATTTGCGTTTTTACAAATTTGCCTTAAAATTTGCGTTTTTACAAATTTTCCTTAAAATTTGCGTTTTTACAAATTTCCCTTAAAATTTGCGTTTTTAGTAATTTCCCCGTTTTCGATATGATAATTTCCCCTGAAATTGTTTCTTTTGACATGTTTGTATATCAGTGTCTTCAACTTACTCATTGATCTTCTTCATAGTACACGAGACAAAGTTGGGTTCCGTAGAAAAATACGCTTTTGCCTTGGCGTGATCTGCACAGACTTCCATGACCAATTTTATCGCCGCAGCCGGCAAATGGGGATACAATGATTTTAAATCGGCTTCAGTTGCTTTCCATGCATCTCCATCACTACCTTTCTGTTCACACACACATTTATTCGAATGTTATTAAGATTTAACCACCTTTAAACATGCCTATGTATAGGTACGAAATAAAAGGAGTGGACAAGCAATAGCCAGACGCATAGAGCAGGTATATTACCAAGCCAAATGAAATTGGGAAGTAATTACATAATCATGGCAAACAGGGAGCGAGACAATATATTTTACAATATTTTACCACTATCTTCAGTTTATCCAGTGTACAGATCCCAAATTTGTGCTTTTCGTTGGCTGCATTGGGAACTTCCTGTATGTAATACATAAAGGGAAAAATAAACACAAGGTTTACTTGTGAGCAAGAGAAATTTGCATGGAGTGGTCAATGATAGCAGCTGATGACTGTGATAATTTTAGGTATAGGACAAATTTGTTTAATTTTGTTTTGCTTACCTGCGAACAATCGTGCATCGCGTCGGTGTATTCAATACTCAGAGACAATACAAGATAATCCATTTTGGAAAACATGCAGTCACCCCCCCAGGCCACATGTATAAGACCAAGCGAAATAGTAAGGACGACGGCGTGGAAGAAAGCCATGAGGAAAGATGAGAGTCCCAGAAAAGCTCACGGGAAATTGGATGATCTGGATGGACCGAGAATGATTCTCACGGCACGTCACGATGACTCTAAATCCCTGGGAAACGACAGTAAATAAGCCTTTTATGGCAATCACAAATATGCGGAAGGTGATTTCTAGCTATCTTGCAAGTAATGAGGATTGTCCGTGTAAATGAGCATTGGTATTAATGGTAAAAGATACCGCTAAACCAGAATGTGATTCTTCCTCCAAATGAATACAACACAACAATCTAGCTATTCATATCGGCTCTTATAGAAGTTGTTTTCAAATCCTTCCAACCGCCTCCGCCGTTTCTTCGCGGAGAAATGCCTTCAGAAATGTTTTGAGTTGTACAAAATACGCATTTTTTATGGACTAAAAAATAACTTATTTTTGTCATGAAGCAAATTTTTCCATGTAACAAAATTTTATATGTATGTAAGTACGTACCTAGTGTGTATTGGTAAACGGAACATCTTTGCAGTATATAAAATATATATCTAATCTACTGATCCGCAAAGTAAATTACTTTTAAAAAATGTTTAAAAATAATAATTTTAGATTTTCATATAATAATAATAGTATATTGTTAACTTAAAAATTATCATTTCAATAAAAAATGAACATTTATTGTTTAAAGCTTGATATCATGTATCGTTTTGCTTTATAAAATGAATCACAGTTTTTTCATGAATGAGACACTGAGAGAGAAATGACAGGAATATGTATTAGAGTACATTTTCATACAAAACTGAATATATTCTAAAAGCTGTCGTATTTCCTCCAGTGAGTCGAACCTCCAAGGCTTTGAATTGACAATACTGGAACGAGCAAATGAAAAATTGGTTTGTTTTTTAACACTGTGTCATTGGGTTTTATGCTCAATAAATTTTTGCCTCCTTGTACGTAAATATTTGCGCGAATATGTTCTTTAGAAATGTCAAGGAATTATTTGGGGATCTGAATGGATTAACAATTAACTGGCATTCCTTTTTCGTGTCATGGTGCTCAAATAAGCTGTCAAATCCTGCTTTGCCTACTGAATTTGTTGACACGAGTATAAAATCCGTTTTTATCAGTACAAGTGCTGAGGATATTGGCCGTGGGTCGTCCTAATGATTTGCTTAATTATTAAAAATGTACCTGCTGCCATAACCAGCTTTGGTCCTTTACCAGTTATATGGGCATAATATATCCAAATGTTGACCATGTATACATATTTTGATTTTTTTTATATGTAAAAAGTTCATTTACCCATAACGACGTTTCTCCTATTACGTCATTTGATGCTTAACCATCTGTGAAGATCACTTCGACAGATATACATACATTTATTCTTGTTAATAAAATAATTATTCTATTATATAGGTTTCATATATGCTAAAAATTAGACAGATTATCAGGACTTCACCATTTTTTATATAAATGGGTCTTGTCTTCGTCACGCAAATTCAGCATTGAAAATACGGGAGAAATAAAGAGAAAGACGGAAACCAGAGAAACAGAAAGAGAGGAAAGTACAGAGAAATATAGAAAAATATGGAGAGAAAAATAGAGACAGTGAAATATAAAAAAAATAAGGAAAAACAGAAACTGAGAAAAACACAAAAACAAGAAAGACAGGAAGAAGCGGAGAAAAAATAGAAAAGGAAAGAAAGAAACCCAGAAAAAGAAATAGAGAATAGCAAGGAAAAAATGGAGAAACAGAAAACCAGAAGACGACATAGAGAATAACAGAGAAAAAGAAAAAGCAGAAAGAGAGAGAATTCGATAATAACGGAAAGAAAAAGAGAAGAAAGGAGAAAGAGAATAGAAATTGAGAAAGAGAGAAAGAAAAAGAGAAAAAGGAGAGAGAGGGAGAAATGGGGAAAGGAGAAAGAAAAAGGAGAAAGGGAGAGAGAAAAATGGAGAAAGAGAATAAAAATTGAGAAAGAGAGAAAGAAAAAGAGAAAAAGGAGAGAGAGGAGAAATGGTGAAAGGAGAAAGAAAAAGGAGAAAGGGAGAGACAAAAATAAAGAAAGGGAGAGAGTATTGTATTATGTACACAGCATTTATTTATATTATTTCAGTCTTCCGAACGGTTACTCCTTCTTGTTAGACAACAGACAGCTCATGTTTGATCAGCAATCAGCCCATACAATTTATTGATCAAGAAATGTCGTGCTTGACTCCCGTTCTAACATTTACACCAGCATGTTTACCCTTCCGCAAATGGTTTATGCAACACCATTTACGAAATTGTGCAGTATTACATTATATAGTATGTATAGTATAGTATGTAGATACGTATGAAATTATATGCGCAAATCTTCTTGCCGCTTATACCTAAATTGTGCATTGAAGTTTTTGCTTGCAATGACAACATCTAATCACATAAATTGCTCGTCGGTTGTCATTTCGGATATGTCTGGATGGCACAGCCTAATATGCACTAATATTATATGTATGTTGTCACGTAAGGCGCAAGACGTGAGGCAGCTCAAAAATAGTTGTCTATCCTGGAAAACGTTGGACGTTCTTGCTACAGCATAAATAGATTGGATGTTGAAGCCAAATATTTTATGACGATCTAAACATTTTCATCAGTTAGAAGCAGCAAACGACCATTTACATCTCATCAAAAAATGAGTGTGAGGCCATTTAAAATGGATGCCCAAAATGGAAAGTTGAAGACTGAGCCCACTGGGCGCATTATTGCAAGAGATTTCCTCCCAACAGTGATTCTTCTTCGCCTTCTGGGTGGATATCCTATCAGCATAGCTCGAAGGAGCGAAAAACCTGCCCCAGAATTCGGTAAATCCCATACCGCGGGAATTTTTACAGACGGAGAAAAATCGATTTCAGAAACAAACACGAAGTTGTATCGGAATGGGACAGTCAAGGACTTTATCAGTTGGTACTCTTCACTCGTTTTAGGCTGTACAGATATGCTTCTGGCCACAATTACCTCGATCTTGACCGTGGCATTGAAATCAGGAACACCTTTGGGGAAAATGTAAACTGGAATTTCATAAAATAGTAATAGACTTAGCACAGCTTCAATAATTTTGAATGGGTTTTTATTAAAAGTACATTTGCAAGTCCCATCCAGGAGTACAACAGCTCGGATTGGACAAGTAAACCTTACCATGGGATTAGTGTGTACCGAAGCGCATTTACGGGTCTCCTCACACTTACGAATATCCTCCTTCTCACGATCCGATGTGGGAGTTCCAGATTCACCGATTGGCTCAATACATGGGAGGAATTTGAAGGTCTTTTATCCGGGAACGGGATGACTCCCCAGGAAATGTGTGGGCATTTCCGATTTAAATTGGGATTGATCTTTTACTGGGTGGTGGGATTTATGGTAGTTGTCAGCGTTATCATAATGAGCGGTGCTTCCTACCATTACGAGGTGAATCCGAAGATGTCCGGCCTCGCGGAAATTGCTCATTCGAACGTATATGTGTCCATATTGATGCCTCCAATCATGGAGGATATGAAGACGCATCACATGCTCCGGATGCTTCGGAGTGCCTATCAAATGGTACAGGACTTTATTTTATCAGTACGAAAAAAGGAACTTAAGTTTGGACCTCCGCAAGGGACATAATCGGAACTTTGAATTGAAATTCGGATTTAAATACCACATTTTCTAAAATACGAATACTAATTTAAAATTCCGATTTAAATGCTACATTTTCTAAAATAAGAATACTAATTTA
>JAQGBT010006885.1:0-11759 GCA_034698585.1 Disparrhopalites patrizii | reverse complement strand
CTCTCTCCTACTTTCTTTTTCTCTCTGCTTCCTGTCTCTCTCCTACTTTCTTTTTCTCTCTGCTTCCTCTCTATTTCTCTCTCTCCTTCCTCTCTATTTCTCTCTCTCCTTCCTCTCTCTTTCTCTCTCTCCATCTCTCTCCCTCTCTTTCTCTCTCTTTATCTCTCTCCCTCTTTCTCTCTCTCTCTATCTCTCTCCCTCTCTTTCTCTCTCTCTATCTCCCTTCTTCTATTTCTCTCTCCAAATTTTCTCTTCCTTTCTGTCTCGCTATATTATTCTATCTTTCTTCCTCTCACGATCTTTTCCTCTCTCTTTCTCTCTCTCTCCTTCCCTCTTTCACTCTCTCTGCTTCCTGTCTCTCTCCTACTTTCTTTTTCTCTCTGCTTCCTGTCTCTCTCCTACTTTCTTTTTCTCTCTGCTTCCTCTCTATTTCTCTCTCTCCTTCCTCTCTATTTCTCTCTCTCCTTCCTCTCTATTTCTCTCTCTCTCTGCTGCCTGTCTCTCTCCTTCTTTCTCTCTCTCTCTCTGCTTCCTGTCTCTCTCCTTCCCGCTATCTCTCTGCTTCCTCTCTCGCTCTCTTTCTCTTCCACTCCCTATGTATACACTTGTGGTTATTCCCCAGCTCATGGAGCAAACTCAGACACAGATACGTACATATCTATAGTAATTTCCACCTTGTTGATGAGTTGCTGCTATCGGCGGAGAGCGCTAATCGTGAGAAAGTCATTTAGTCACCAAAAATCCGCCGGTATTTAGTGGAGTGACTGTGTACGTTGGAGCATTTGACACGTAATTCCTTATCAGAGTGCCTGCCTCCAACCACACACACACACATTCACATACAAGGACATGATGGGAGGAGGAAGAGGGGAAACATTCCAACGGTGAAAGTGTTTTCCAAGAGGAAATGCTACGAGACTCCTTCCACCACTAACATTGCTTCTCTTGCAGATACTCGACAAAAAAAAGAGAAGAAAGTGACTTGTACCCACACAGACGGGCCTCTACGCTTCCAAACATACCGGGAAGGAGACAGAGGGCCCACATACACAATAATAGAATTGTGGCAGGGGGGAAAATATGGAATGAATGAAGGGAAAGCAAAAAGTGGGGAGTTGAAGGAGGGGGAGGAGAAAAGGGAAACAATGGGGGGAAGAAGAGAATCTTTTTATTGGCTTATTTCCTCACACGACACGCACGCATTCCAACTGCTGGAGAAAGTACATTTTGCAAGTGAGACGAGATTTGCATGTCCTCCGAGCGGCTTTGGTGTTTGTGCATTTAACATGAAAGTAAATATTAATAATGTCAAGCACAAGGCGCTTTTCCCCCTGTCGATGTGAGTTGTATTAAGGCGGAGGAATTATAGGCCTTTTTTTTTTGACGAAGAGAATATGAATTGAAATTGGAGGAAACATGTTTCTCATCTAAGCTGGGTGGTAATACAAAAAATATGCTGGGAGTCATTTTAAGTTGGCACAACCAGCCAGATTCAATTAAGAGAGGACGTCCAGATAAGAGCAAATGATGAAAAACGGGGTGAATTCGGGGGTTAAATAAAAATATAAATAATGTGGACCGAAGCAACGTGGCAGAAATAACATTCATAAGAATTAACATACATACGCATGTGTCCATATGAGCATCAATAAAACGAAAAATAAATGCACAAACACAACAGAAACTACGCGAATGGCGTCAACAACGGGCAGAAGAAGAGATAATTGAGCAGAGAGGCAAATATCAGCGAAATGAAGATGGGAAAGGGACAAAAAAAGTAAGAGAAAGAATGAAGGAGACAAATCAAGAAAAGGGCATCAGGAGAGAATTTATAAGGTTATTAGGAGGCAAAAGAGAAGGAGAAAGGGGCAATGAGAGAATTAGGGAACAAATAGCTTATATCAGATGTAGAAGAGAAAGAAACAAAGGGAAATTAGAGAGAAAGAATGAAGTCGAAAGAGAGACAAAGAGTGAGAGTATAACTAAAGCAGTCAAATTAGAAATTGAATTGCAGAAAAATATGGTGAGGTGAAAAGAGGAGAAAATGAAGAAAATAAGAGACTTGCTTCTTTTTTCTTCCTCTAAGACAGCTTTCTTTTATGGAAACACCAAAATTCCAGGCAATTCTCACTAAGTTTTGTAGTGAGCAAGAGGAATGGGAGAAGAGAAAAAAAGGGAGAGAAATCTCAAGAAGGGCTCATATGCTGATAGACTTTTAGAGGAGAAAAATCGGTGGTTATTAGAAGAAAAGCCTGTGTCAGGGCACACGTAGGCGGGCAATCAATCGGGCCCATCGATTTCCTATCCACAACGCTCCCGAGGAGCCACTCCAATTCCATGTTACTCGTTATTAATCTGACCTGGAGCCGTTGACCTGGCTTGATTAAAAGAACTCCCCTACATTGTGCCCTTCTCCCTTTCATCCGACTTATCCTCTTCAGCCTCACACAAAAATACTCTCCCTCCTTCTTAATTCTACTACTTTTTTCTCCCCCCGTACATACATGCACATTATAGTCATATTTGGGAGGTGAAGCTATATATAAGTATGTTCACGTGTACAAAAAAAAAAATCCTCCCCCCAAAAAGAAAAGGGATGCATGTCGGAGACATTCTACCATCCCCCTCCGCCAATGGTAAGTAATGGGAGACGCACTTGTTCAGATTCCTTCAGTCCGAGTCCACACAATCACGCATCATTCTTTCCTTTTTTTTCTTCTTATTTTCCTTCTATCTTCTTTCCCTTATGTTTCCCATATAATCAGAAGAACAAGCTTCCATCCTAGCTCCCCTTATTGTACAACTTACTAATGGCCGTCCATATGCATCATCGATCTTTCTTCAAACACTTTATCTTCCCAATGTCCCAGGGTGCATCCGAGTGTGTTGAATGTGTTTCCTTCGTTACGCACATGCAAGGAGAAGGATGGCAAGTGTTTTTATAGGTACAAAAAATTGCCAATTTTTCCTTCATTTTTTTCATCCTCCTTTTTTTATCCCAGGCAATAAGGGACTAAAGCATGGATAAGGTACCAATAAGGCTACGGAGGGGGTTGCATCAAGCAAAGTCTGGAGCATGTAAATTGTCAAAGGGATGAGACAACGTCGTGGAATAGGTGAAATGAGAAATTTCACACTTAAAGAAACCTTTACGCGATAATTGGTGAAAAAAAGGATTGATGAGCAAAACATGTGGCTGTGTTATTTTCTCCGTGACAAGGCTAGCAAATTAAGAGGGTTCCAGATCATCATCAATTAGGCACGAAATGTTACACCGTCGTGAAAATCAACTAGCATTAAGTTAGAAGTTAAGCAATAGGAGAAATAAAGAGGAAACAAGATATTTGTGGGCAAATGCTAAGGACAAAGATACAATAAAAATAAAGAGCAGGAAAGCAAAAAAGCAGAGAAACTGAAGGCTATGAGACAAACCGGAAGAGAAATGAAGCTGGAAAAGCAAGAGATATTTAGGAGAGATAGCAGGAGCTCAGTAAAGAAAGCAAACGAAAAATTCGGAAGAGAAAGTAAGAGACAATTGGAAGAGAAAGCATGAGCAACCTGGAAGAGAGAGCACAAGAAAGCAAGAGAAAATTGGAACAGAAACTAACAGCAAATTGGAATAGCAAATACGAGGAAATTGGAATAGAAAATAAGAGAAAACTGGAAGGAAAGCAAGAAAAAATTGTCAGAGAAGAAATCAGAGACATATCAAAGAGACACCAGGATAAATCCAAACGAGAAAGGCAGAAGCACAGAAGGAAAGGTCAAAAGAGAAAGTAAGAGAAACTCACATTAGAAAAGAAAAAATCCGTCGATCGACGGATCCGGATCGACGGAAATCCAGCTGAGAAAAAAATTGTTACGAAGATCAAAAATCTCAAAGAGAAAGTTAGAAAATGTTGAGAAATAACCCAGCTATGCACTGATATAGAACAAGCAAAGAAGAGAAAGCAGGCAAATATCGCCAGAGAAAACACTATACACAACGGCAAACGAAAGATGACAATATTGTAAACGACAGAAGTGAAATCGAAAGCAGTACAATCAGAGGATGAACAAAAAGTGAAAGCGCAGGCAAAATACAACCAAAAAAATGGACTATAACCAAATTTTAAAATAAATCCATGGATAAAAATAATGAAAGGAATACAAACAACAATAAAGGCCAAACCAGAAAGTAGAGGGAAGTGCAAGAAATTGGCAAATATAGCAAAACCGATGGGAAAAAAAATTGAAGACACTAAAATGAACACCATGCGTGTCAAGGGATTGGATGGGCAGCCGTAGGGAAAAAATCCAGCGTGACAATTTCTGATAAGGGAATGAGAAGGAGAAAAAGGAGGGAAAATGGGGGAAAGTGAAGAGAGATAATAGAAATAAAGGAATATATCCTTCCAGTTAACCTCGCACTCTTTACCTCCCCCCGCGAAAATAAAATGTGAGTTGCCTTGCCCATTTAATAGTGACATTCCTTCCAGTTGAGTCATGAGGGAAATTGACAAATCACAGCCGGCTGTAGTACACTTTCTATAGGAAGGTACAAAAAATGGGATAGAGGCAAGTAATTCAAGGTTGGATATTGGCAAAGCCCTCACCATCCTTTCATGTACATCTCTTCTCCCTAAGTTTCTCCCTGCCCTTCTCTTTCCCTCCACGATTAATTCCCTCAACTGTTCCTTGAGCAATTCTCTCCTCCCACTTTCTCTCTCCCTCTCCTTTTTTATGTGGAACGTGAAGGAAGAAAAAAAATGGGTGGCTAGCTTCTATTGTAAGTATGAAAAGTATGGGTGGAATCGTCATTATTGGAAGGGAAAGGAGGGTATGCACGCAGTTATTGGGATTACACGGAACGACCATAAGAGATAAGGGGGTTTCAATCACATCTCTTCTCATTTTTTATTCTTCTTCTTCTTCTTCTTTCTCTTCACCTCCTCTGCCTTTCACTTTCCCTCCTTTTCTTTTGAGAGTCCTTTTGATTTATTCCAGCAACATTTCCCCCCCTTTTCTCCCTCACCGCCTTCTTCATTTTTCAAATATAAACCCGGAACTTTCTTCGTCTCTCAACCTCATGATTTCATTTTTTTTCTCGGGGTTCATCCATTTCTGTTTCCTTTGGATTTTTTATACATGGTTATCCTCTACTATGTGCATATTTGGTTATTACTCCTAAGAACTAAATCAATACCTTTGCTTTTTCTTCGTAATAATTACGAAGATACTTTCCGGAAATTAATGGAATGTCGTAGATAATGGAAAAGTCAGATTCTTGTGCTTGGGAGTGGATGCCGGTGAAGCATTTAAGATTTGTATATTACAATCCCGGTAAAAATACAGCACACAGGTTGTTCTCGCGAGTCATTTTAAAATGTTCAAATACATCAACGACATGTAAGGCCACGTTAGACGAATAGGAAGAAAAACATGAATCCAAGAAGCTTACAATACAAATGTATGCGAACAGAAAGGGAAAGAATGGAACGCTACTGTGAGATAAATAGGAGCAGATTCACTGGAGACAACGTAAATAGCAAATTGAGAGAGACATCGGAAAAATGAGAGAAAGAAAGTCGGAAATCAGAATGTTACTGAAACAGCTCAAATTAGAAAATGAAAAGTTATTTTGGAGAGAAAATCGGAAAAAACAAAAACCCAAAGAGATAAGATTGGAAACGCGAAAGAAATTTCAGAAAAAGAAAAGGCCGGGAAAGCCAGTTATGGTCTGACAGATTAAACTGAAAACGAGAAAGTAGTTTTGGAGTGATGAGGTTGGAAAAGAAAATGAAAGCCAAACAAAAAGAATTGAAAAAGAGAAAACACTTGATCCTAGATACTTGATACAGAGAGAGAAAGCCAGTAAAGAAGAAAATAGCGAATGAATTTACGTTGACTTGCTAAATATTTAAGAAAAAAAGAACCTTTTAAAAGAATTTTTAAAGAGATCGTAATTTGGAAGCTAGAAACAATTCCAAAGAGAAGGTTGGACAAGAGATACGAAAAAAAGCTAAAGCTAAGCAGAACGCTGGAAAGTAACAAAAATGACTCTTAAAAAAGAAAAACTGGGAGAAAAAGACCATTGGAGAAAATTATGGAGACTAAAGAGCTTCCTTTGAAGGAGAGAAGCCTGAAAAAAAGTGATATTAACATAAAAACGAAATTCAATACGGAAAACCAATCAAGAAAAAATGAAATTAAGAAAATTAAAAGTTGTAGTGACTCAACTAAACTCATGATAAAGTTTTTTTCATAATAACAGAAAAAATATGTGTAATAAAATTATACTTTGGAGAAAGCTATGAGGGAAAAAGAGAGTTTGAATAGTTGAAGCAGAAATAGACAAAGTCCGGATGCAAGCAAAAAAATATGAACAATTCACAACAAAAAGCATGACAACATAGTAATAAAAAGCCAGTCTGTGCAATTCCAAGGGTTCAAATAGAAAAGATAATATGAGAGACAAAGCACCTTTTAAAGCAAGTCTCGCGAACCAATGCGAGCAGACTCCCTCAATATTTTTTTCCAGGAGAAACTGAATCCAAATAATAATGAAAAGCCGCATCAGTCGTGAGAAGAAATGTCCGGGCTAACTACGTAGAATAGAGGTCCTAAAAAAATCCCTGGTCAAAAGAGAAAAACACTCAGTGAACGGCACATGTCAAGGAACAAAGAAAATCCGCACTGTCTTTTTTCTCTCTCTCTCATTCTGTTAAAAAGGAAAAAGGCAGTACCACTTAAGCCGCTATGAAGGAAACCAGAGGTTAATATTTTTCTGCTGTCGGTCTCAAGAAAGGACGAGCTCTCCATCAATAAAAAAAAAAGGAAAAAAGATGGACAATCCCAAAAAGGTATAGACTAGTGTATATGATGTGGGGACAAACCATGAAAATAATAAGTCAAGGTAAGACTTTTTTTTACCGGAAAGAAGGATTTCCCCGAAAAAAAGAGACATTATCTCCAATTCCATGGAAAAAAATCATTGTCGTCTCACAAGACAAAACTGGTGGTGAGCGACGGCCATTGGGAAAGAGAAATCAAAAATAAATACAAAAGATTTTTTTCCCTTTACCCCATTCACACATGTGACACTTGACGAACAAGGAGAAAAACTCTATTATTCTTTTTCTTTTTTGCTTGTGCCTTTTTTTTTGGATGTTCCCTGCTTCAATCTTAAACCGTTATGAGAGAGAAATTCTTCCTTCCAATCCCTTTTTTTTCTCTTCGTCTACTACTTGCTCTGTGATATTTTCTCCTTCATATTTTCTCCTTCCTTCTTTCTTTTATTTCTCTCTTTTCGCACTCCTTGTATATCAAACCTTCTGTTCCTATTTTTCCATTTCTTAATCTCTCTCGTTCCATTCATTTACTTTTCCTGTTTACTCATTTATCTCCTTTGTTTTTCCCATTTTTTATCCCACTGGTATTTCTGTTCTCTCTTTTCTCCTTTTTAATTTTTATTTGCTCTATTTGCTACTCCATTATTATTTCGTCTCTCTCTTTCTCATTTATTTGACTTCTGTCACTATCTGTCTCAATTTTATTTGATTCTCTTGTATTTTTATTTTCAGTTTGTCTCCCTTCTCTATTTCCGTTTGCATTGTGTCTCTCCTTCTTCTCTATTATTGACTTCATTTTGTCTCTCTTTCTGTTTGTGTTTTCATTGTGTCTCTCACTCTTCTCTATTTGTGATTTCATTTTGTCTCTTTCTCGGTTCTTTATTTTTGATTTCATTTTGTCTCACTCTCTATTCTTTATTTTTATTTTCATTTTGTCCCTCTCTTCTCTATTTCTGTTTTCATTGTGTCTCTCACTATTCTCTATTTTTGACTTAATTTTGTCTCTTTCTCGGTTCTTTATTTTTTATTTAATTTTGTCTCTCTCTCTCTATCCTTTATTTTTGATTTCATTTTGTCTCGATTTTTATATCGTTGTCTCTCTCTTCTCTGTTTTTATTTCGTTGTCTCCCTCGTCTGTACTTTTATTTCGTTGTCTCTCTCCTCTATTTTTAGTTCGTTGTCTCTGTTTCTCTATTTTTATTTCGTCTCGTTTCTTCTTTGTTTTTGTTTCTTCTTTCTCCTACTCTATTTAATCTGTTTTTATTTGACCCCTCTCTTCTTGAATTTTACTTAGGTTTCTCTTTTTCTCTATTTTATTTCATCTGTTTCATTTTGTTCCATGTATTGCTCCTTGATTTTATTCATTTCTTTCGCTATTTTTATTTCGCTCCCGATCCTTCTCTCTCTTTCTCTCTCTGTTTCTCTCTCGTTGTCGAGTTCAATATTTCTCTCTATCTCCTTTCCCTTCCCTTTTCTATATTAACTTTAATTTGCTTCCTTTATTCCAATCTCTCTCGTCCTGTCCTTACATTTCTTGCCTATTGTTAGTTTTCCTTTCTCTCTCTCTCTCTCTCTGTTAATGCAGACAACATATGAATCATTTAAAACGCAATGAGTTTTTCTCAGAAACTGTTGCCTTACTCCCGGACACTTTTCATCCTCATAGACTTTCATATTCAATGTCCTTATACATTTTGCATATTCCATGTTTTTTTCCCTTGCTACACAGATTTCCCATTTTTGTTTGTCAGTTCTTTGCCCGAATTTTTGCGTGCTGTTTTTTCCCCGTCCAGCTTTTCTTCCTTCTTTGTATAGCTGCTGCATTCAATAGGAAAACCACCATAGTTATTGTTGCCAAAGGAAATCATTAGACCAAAAGAAGTTTCCTGTCTTGTCTCCGTATGCATGCCTACACACTTTCCTCCTCCGTCCAAGTATTACAGGGAGGTTTAATGGTTCCGGTGAATCTACAAAACTTGTGTCATTCCAGGAAAATTCCTCGGCTTTGATGAGCCATAAAAGTGACACAAAAAATAGCGGACAGGAAAGGAATGTGGAGAATTCTGGAAGTGCACATCTTTAGTAGGACTTTTTCCCCGGGGTTTGGATAACGTTGGATGCCCGCTTGTTAGCTTTTATCTCCAAGGTTTTAAATAGATTATTTTTTTGGGGGTATGTTTTGAAATTATGTGCATCTAATCACAGGCAGGATGATTACTTTCCTTCAATTTTCATAGCTTCTAAGGTTTTTAAAAAAAATGCATCTAATCAAATATCTAATCAAATTCCACCAAAAGGATCAAAGTGAATATTTGTTTAATATTTATCCTCAAGAAATAAGATGAAGTTGGAGGATAAAAATGTCTAAGAAAAAGTCTGACACAGACCGTAACGACGGGAAATAAATTACTAAAAATAATAAAACTTCAAATCTTTGACAAATTTTTAATAAAAAACTGCAAAAAAAAATACATGCCAATAATAACCCCTGAAACATTTTCCAATTTCCTTCAAGTTCAAATTCATATTCTTGTACGTGTTATCTACAAGAGAAACTTGAGCGAAGGAAACCAAATCCCCACAAAAACGGAGGGGACAAAAGGGAAAATGACTATTATTAAAAAAAGTGTGTGCATTATTAAAACAAATTGGATATAAAGAGAGAAAATAATAACCCTTGTCCCCAAAGAGACTCTTCAAAAGAATGGGCCTACTCACGATGCCGCCTCTTCTGAAACTTTCTTTTTATCAAGGGAAGACCAAAAAAAAACCTCTCCACTCCTCCTTTTCAAATTTTTTATTGACTTCCAATACAATAGTGGTAATATTTTTTCATCGCTTTTATCATCATCATTACAATAAAGGGAAAAATGGGAAGACAAAGTTTCCTCCTTTCACTGCCGACGAAAAGAAAAAAATTTGAAGCAAAAATTTATATCAAGCTCTTGACTACCAGAATTTCCCTTTGGAACCGACCAAAAATGTACCTGATGACGGAGGGAGAGACAACATGTGCTTGAAGCAGGAGAAAACTTTTTCCTTACAACGTACAGAGGAGAAGTCAAGGAGATTGCAATAGAGAATGTTCAGGGGTAGGAGTTAGAGAAAGAAAGTCATACACGAGACACAGGCTGAAGCAAAATAAAAAATGAAAGAGAGGAGAAAGGTAGATAAAAGAAGAATCCAAAGGGCATCGAAGAATCAACTCAGAGATTTGAAACAACGAGAGAGAAAATATAAATACGGAAAGATGAAAGCAAGAAAAAATAAAAATACAAACTGGAAAATTATGGAAGCGAAAAAATAAAAATACACAGCGGATAATAACGAAAGAGAGAAAATAAAAATACACAGTGGATAATAACAAAAGAGAGAAAATAAAAATACACAGTGGATAATAACGGAAAATAGAAAATAAAATACACAATCGATAATAACGTAAGAGAGAGAAAATAAAACTAGCGAAAAAATAGTGCGAAACACCAACAAAATGGAGAATTGACAAAAACTAAAAAAGAGAAAAGAATGAGAGAAAGAGAGACAGACAGAGAAAACGAAATTAAAACCAGAGACAGAGCAGGTAGACAGAGAGAAAATAAAATGGAGAGAGAGAAAGTCCCGAGATTAGCACTAAAGCAACAGAGGAAAGAGAATAACACTGCAGATGGACACAGAGAGTGCGAACTAAAAGAGAGATGAACATAGATAAAAATATGGTTAATACTCCACAGAGGAAAATGAGAGAAGAACAAGAGGGAAAGAATAAATCTACAGAAAATAAAAGGAGAAACAACATGAACCAAAGAAAAGCCAAGAAAAGTACCGAGACAACCCCAGAGAGTGTGGGAGGATCAAAGAAGAAATCTGAAGCAATGTAAACCAAAGGGAGAGAAATCCCCGAGCCCCCAATTGAGCCGACGGAAGTCGGAGGGACAAAAAGAGAAAGGGTGACAGAGGAAAGAGCGGAGAAAGTTAAAACATGTGGGGAATGGGAAGAAGAATGTAAAGTGGGGGGCTGTTTGGGACATAAATGAAAGGGAGAGTTAATCTGGGGACGATTGACGTTGGCTTTTAACCCACCTTACATAACGTGTGTAGGGGGAAGTGTAGTATAAAAATAGCCATTCTCTTCTCTTGTTCCCTTTTGTCTCTCTCTCTTTCTCTCTCTTTCTCTCTCTCCCTCGTCCTCTCCTGCCATTTACATACGAAGGGCCAAGGACTAGAACTTGTTTCCTTTCTTTCCCCTAACAGACGCCACAAGTAAGTCTCCTTTCCCCTTCTTAACTACGGCCATGTCTTGTGTCTGTAGCATGTGCATACATGTAAAGACAGACAGAGAGACAGTGAGAGAGAGAACGAGAGAGAGAGAGAGCTGACAATCAGAACGACTAGAGACGAAGACAGTTGGAGACACACTTTCTCTCTCTCTCTCTCTTTATATATCTCTCTCTTTCTCTGTTTTTCTCTCTCTCTTTCTCTGTTTTTCTCTCTATCTTTCTGTCTCATTCTCTCTCTCCTTGTCTATCGCTATTTCTCTCTCTCATTCTCTCTCCTTCTCCTTCTCATTCTCTCTCTTCTTCTCTCTCTCGATCTCTCTCTCATTCTCTCTCTCATTCTCTTTCTTCTTCTTTCTCTCGTTCTCTCTCTCTCATTCTCTCTCTTTCTCTTTCTTCGTCTCTCTCTCATTCTCTCTCTTCTTCTCTCTCGTTCTCTCTGTTATTCTCTCTCTCGTTCTCTCTCGCTCATTCTCTCTCTTTCTCCCTCTCCTTCTCTCTCATTCTCTCTGTTATTCTCTCTCTCCTTCTCTCTCCTTCTCTCATTCTCTCTGTTATTCTCTCTCTCCTTCTCTCTATTCTTCTCTCTCGTTCTCTCTGTTATTCTCTCTCTCGTTCTCTCTCGCTCATTCTCTCTCTTTCTCCCTCTCCTTCT
>JAQGBT010006884.1:0-11759 GCA_034698585.1 Disparrhopalites patrizii | reverse complement strand
GTCTCTCTGTCTCTCTGTCTCTCTGTCTCTCTGTCTCTCTGTCTCTCTGTCTCTCTGTCTCTCTGTCTCGTCCTTCGCTTCTCACTCTCTACAGATATGCTTGCATCACTTATTTCATGTCTCTGATATCTTTCTACTTCTCCGTTGCATTTCCGATTTCCATCCTTCCCGACCTGCCAGTTTTTGAATGTCATACAAATGTTACTTTCAATATGAATCTCCTTTTCTTTAATGTCTCTCTAGCTGTCTCTTTTACCTCTATCGTTTGCTATTTGTCTGCTACCACCGTAATTCTCTCTTTCTCTCCCATTTCTATCATTCCATTGCTGTTTCTGTCATTCTCTCTTCTATTTCTGTCATTTTCTCTCTCTCTCTCTATGTCTCTGTCGTTTCTCTTTGTCTGCCATAGCTGTACCTCCATCTGCCTTTGTTTCCCCAATCATATCCGTATATCTCTCTGTTATTCCTCTAATGCTTCTGTGTTCCATTTCTCTGTCCTCCGTACAGATTTTGGGTCTTTAATCCCTCTCTTTGTTGTCAATCTCACAATCAGAGATATTTTGTTTCTCCGTCTTCCAACTCCCTCTCTCTTTCTCTCTCTCTCTCTCTCTCTCTCTCTCTCTCTCTCTCTATCTCTCAGTCATTCCAATGTCTCTGCGCAAAACCTCCTCACTCGCTCAATATCATTCGTATTCTTGCACTTGTAGCTGTCACCACGTCTCTGATTGTGCTCCTACGGCTGTAGAGAAATCATTTGATCATCATTTTCGTCAAATCAGGATAAGAGAACGGTTCCCTATTACGGAATTTTGTCACTCATTAATACGAAGCAGCAGATTTTGAGCGTCTTGTGCTTCATACTGGTTCAACTAACGTTCAACTGTCATCCTCATTTCGTCTACTGGTAGGCTTTTTCTCTCTTTAACATAATTATCTCGGATTAGAAAATAAAGGATTTGATTTGAAGACCATTTTCTGACAAATCGTTTTTAAGGATTTGCAGAGACAAAGCATTCTTAGAATAAGGCATTTAAATATTATGTACATGTACATATGTACAATAACATTAACATATGTACACATATGTATGTAATTACATATCCACATATATGTATATGTATGTATATTTAAATATAGATTTTTTCGAGGAAGCAAAGATGCAAGTGCCATTGTCCAGTTTGGTTCTGCTCGCCCTCCTCCAGCTCAGCCTGGCTTGGCCCCTGCTGGACACGGCCAAGGAAGAGCCGCCCCTGAACGGGACGAGCGTGCTGCCGACGTTGAAGGCGGGGCCAAATGGGAATATCCCCATCGTCGTCAATCCAACCTTGGCCAATCCAATCCCAGAAAATATGTCCGAGGACGAGCTCACAGTCCACCGCTACATCCAGGCTCAACTGCTCCAGAATCAGCAGAAGAAGAAGAATCAGAAGCCCTATTACAATAAGAAGGAATAGAGGATAAAAGTGACCTGGATAAATTATCAAAATAATTTCTTGTTATAAATATACAAAATATTATTTATTGCACTAAATAAAAAATATAGACTGGGGCTTCAAATACGAAATAAGATACATACTTATAAAGTAATTCATCCAAATTCCAAATGACCAAAATATACAAAAGTGTATCGAAGTAGGAAATACACAATCGAAAAATTTCCCGCCACAATACAAATTACGAAATACAATAATTGAAAATTCCAAAAAAGGATTCAATTTTACAAAACTACAAATTACATAAATATGTACATATACATACATTTTTTTAAATACGTATTTTCAGTACATAATTACACAAATTATTTAACAAATATACCTATTTTGTCTAGTTTTATGTTCATCCGTTCATCCGACCAAATACAAACTTTTGCCTCTGCTATAATTATTTCGAAATGCTAAATACGATAAAATACTTCAAAAAATGTCTTTGCGGGTATTAAATAGATACAAAATTGCAAAATCCAATGAGAAAGTTAGTACTTTCCGAATACAAATTATAAATAAACTACAAAAATCTATTTTAAATGCAAATTTTATATAGGTACAGTGGACTCTCTATAATAGCACCCTATCTACACCCAAAAAAGTGCTCTCTTATATCGAACTGCTGGCATAGAGAATTAGCTAAAAATAATAATAATAATAATTAATTAAATTATTTTCAGGTTAAACTTTGATAATTTTCCAAATTCCAACAATATTTACACAATTGGGCGTAAATATTTACATTTTAGTGAGAAAAAAATAAAATTGTGCTGGTATAGAGTTCCGGGGCTGTTATAGAGAAAATGTTAATGTTGAAGGGAGACCTGACTTAGGCACTAAGGCTCTTATAGGAAGAAAGTGCTGTTATAGTGAGAGGAATGTGACCGAGGGAAGAAAATACCCTGCTGTTAAAGAGTAACTGCTGCTATAGGGAGTGCTCTTATAGAAAGCGCACTTTACATGGTAAAGCTGTAGGGGGGATTCAGCACTGCTGTTATAGAGTAATTGCTCTATAGGGAGGGCCGGTATAGGGAGAGTGGACTGTATTTGTATTGCAAATATGAAGTATTTTGATTTTTTATCATCTCTGGTGACATTAGAAAGCCGGCGGACGATGCAATGATTAATTTTTTATTTTAATAGTTTTTCATGAAAATAAATAAAAGCCGACACAAAAAAAAAATAGGAAAACGCTTAATCGTAATAAAATGGTTGTTATGTGCAAGAAAATCATTGTTTAAGACGATGTCGAAGGCCATCTACGCCCTTGCGGGACTGATCATGCGCGGCGGCCTCCAGACCCGCGTGTTGTGATGTCCGGAGCTGCCGAACTTCCTCCATTTGTTTCTTCACCTCTGGATCCGTGATGCGGGTGTCCAGAAGCATTTTCTCGTAGCGGAAGCTCAGATTCCAGGCCGCCGTCAGAAGGTGATTGAACATAGCCTCCTTGTAAAAGTGCCGGTGGACCTGATAGCGCCGGATGTAGTAGCCCGCCAGGACTAGAAGCATGCCTATAGAGATAAAAGGTTATTTATAGTTCAAAAAGTTCAAAATATTAATTTCCAACTTGAAATCCTCCTGGAAAATCAATTTTCGAGTGGGTACAATTTGAAGAAAATCCAAACTCCGTAATGATAAACGAAGCACTCATCGGAAATAATCTTTGACAGCATCGACATACACAAAATTATATAATGATTAAATATCTCTCTCATTCAAGCAAATTTTAAACAGGCTTATTGAATAACAAGGAAAGACATCCGGAAAAATATAAATTAAAATTCGAATTAAAATACGTGTTTTTCGTAATTATGAATACAAATTTAAATTTCGGATATCTAAAATATAAATACTAATTCCAATACAATTTTATTCAAATACTCATACATATATGAATACGTATTCAAATACTTTTCGAATACTTTTAAAAATTTATTTGCAATGCAATCACGCATAATTTGTAGCTTAAAATTAGCACAAATCAATACGCAAAATTATAAATTGACTTCGTAACTCTGATTTTGCAAAAATCGGTGATTTTAAGGAACGAAATATTTATATTACTGCCAATTGAAAAAATCATTGTTACAATACCTTTGTTTTGCAAAACAAAACCTGCCCGAAGGCCGGAATTAGCAACATAATGAAGGATTTTTCGAATACCAATAAAGTATCGGAATCCAAATGTCAACTTTTGAATACGAATTTGAATTTCGAATATATTTGTAATTAAAAATTCCAATTAAAATATTTTTCTGAAAAAAATATCGAAATTAATTCCGATTAAAATACTGAAAAATATGAATTATAATTCCGATTTGAATTGGAATCCCGATTCGGATGTCATACCTCGTTGAATAATGCTTTTTTAGTAATTTAGCAAGATTGTCGCGAAATACGATAAAATTGCTTACAAAGAACGAGGGAGCAAAAGAAGACGAGGATCCCGATCCAATCCGGCTCCTCCCGCGGCACGGTGATGGACAGTCCGAAGTACGTATGGTGGTTACAAAATGTCCCGTACGGGTCCACAGCCACGGCCAAGAATATGTACCTGTGAGTATAGTTAAATGAACAGAAAAAATAGGAAACAAAATTCATATTAAAATATTAAAATCCATGTTTTTTTTTACGAAATCACTTTCGCATGTCTAAAATATAAATTCTAATTCAGATACAACTTAATTCAAATACTGAGACATTTAATTACGTATATTTAAATGTAACTTTAAAACTCTAAATACGTTTAGAATACGTAAGTTAAACTATGTACTTTTTGAATACTTTTTTTTATTTTTTGTAATGCAATCTACCGTACTTGGAAGCCTGTAAATAAACGCAAAATCAATAGAAAATGATTACAAATTGACTTGGCAAAATCTATGGTTTTGTGGAAACCAAAGTTTTTCCGAAAGGAACTTAATATTTCTTGCAAACTGAAGAAAAAACAATTACACAGCCCTGATTTTGCAAACAAAAACTACCTCGTCCACGGAAATTGGTGGGTGAGATAGTAAAGAAGGAATTCGTATGTCTTGAATACTAATTTGTATTTCGGGTGAATTTGTAATGATAAACATTTAAAATACTTGGCTGACGAAACTATCATCACTAAAAATACCAAGGTATGACATCCGAATCGGTATTGGAATTCAAATCGGAATTATAATTCATATTTTTCAGTATTTTAATCGGAATTAATATCCATACTTTTTTCAGAAAAATATTTTAATTGGAATTTGTAATTACAAATATATTCGAGATTTCGAAATTCAAATTCGTATTCAAAAGTTGACATTTGGATTCCGATACTTTATTGGTATTCGAAAAATCTTTCATTATGTTGCTAATTCCGGCCTTCGGGAAGGTTTTGTTTTGCAAAATCAAAGTATTGTAACAATGACTTTTTCAATTGGCAGTAATTATAACTACTTCGTTCGTAAAAGCATCAATTTTTGCAAAATCAGAGTTGCGGAGTCAATTTATAATTTTGCGTATTGATTTGCGCTAATTTTAAGCTACAAATTATGTATGCGTGATTGCATTACAAATAAATGTTTAAAAGTATTCGAAAAGTATTTGAGTACGTATTCATATATGTATGAGTATTTGAATAAAATTGTATTGGAATTAGTATTTATATTTTAGATATCCGAAATTTAAATTTGTATTCATAATTACAAAAATCACGTATTGTAATTCGAATTTTAATCCATATTTTTTAGAGTCTCTTTCCTAGCTACATAATTAAAATATGGTAACAATTCCCCACAATAACTATAATTTAGATGTCATACCTTATTAATTATATCAAATTAAATGTTAATCTTAACCCAAAAACAGGCCCCAAAATTCAAAAATGATGAACTCCATGTCTTTCCAAGTAGCGCTGGTCAAAAAATTATTACATCATATCCGGCAAAAACGTTTCATGCACATAATATGCATATATAGACCACGTGTATAGCTTAATTTGAAATGGAATAATTATCCTAATTGAAAAAACCAGTTTTTTTATATAATAGTAAGGTTATTTTCTAATATTTATATGTATCAATACTCAAATTACACATCCTGCCGAACATATCGGTCCCATTTGAGCTTGTTGAGCCGATCTTCTGGGAGATCATTCTTCAATATCTCGTACGGACTCTCGAGGATGTCCACATCGGCCGCCATGTCCAAATTCTCGTCCTTCCCCTCCTCCTCGTCGTCACTGTGCACGAATTGTTGGCCGCTGCAGGCGGCATAATTCTGCGGGTTTTTTTTAGTGCTTTATCAATATTAAATATAAATACAAGATAATCCTTTTATCCATTAAAAATGACATTATTGACCCTGAAAAACAATCATTGACCTTGACCTACCACTCGGTTCCAGATATTGATGGGCTGGAAAACGGAGGAATAGTCAAAGTAGCGAAAGTCCAACCACATCGTCTTAATCGCCTCCACCCTCACCTTCCATTCCTCGATCATCATCTCCAGAGTCTGGGGGGCTCTAGTACAGTCTTTAAATTCATTTTTTTAAATCAAAATCTCTTGATTTTTTTTATTTAATTTTTTCGTTTATTTCCCAAAAATTAAAATTAAAAAAGAGAGAAATATATACTTAATATGTATATACATATATTGTGGCCTCACTCATTTCCTTAACTTGTTTCGTGTACGAATAGCCGCTGGCTCCAAAGATTTCAATTAAGACGTAGGTCCCAGTAAACTGCTCGCCCTCCGTCGTATTCACGCTCCCGTCCATTGGAAGGCTGGTGGGAAATGATTCATTTTAATTTTAATATAATAGAAAATAAATAATCAAAATAAATAATATTGCTTAAACAAAGTGTATGTTTTTCTATTTGCTATTATGTGGACTTTTTAAATAACCACTTTTATACCCGAGATATGATTGTTTTTCCGATTGCCCCGAGGGCAAAATCAGAACTGCTTTATTGGAGGCAGAGCCATTACAGTGGAGTCTCTTTATAACAACTCTGAAGGGAAGGACAAAAATATTGCTACAGGGAAAAGTTGTTATATAGAACATTAAATATGCACGTTGTATGTACGAAGGGCTGGAAAAATAAGGTTGTTACACAGAAATGTTGTTATAAAGAGACTTGTTATAGAAAGACTCTACTGTATTATGAATAGTAATTGAGACGTTTCTTCCAAATAATATGTAAATAAAATAGTAATATAAAATTGATAATTGGGTAATTATTTTTTTACAGCCTCAAATCCGGCACATAGTCATCCAATCTGTAGGGCTCGACGGGACAGCCGAACATCTCGTAATCGTAGGTGATCTTCAACGTCCCGTTCTCCAGACTGTAGAATTTTGGACGCTGAGCAAGTGTCCAGGAGCGCATTAATTAATTACAAATAATAACGAATATGTGTATACATAAATATATTACAGTGGAGTCTCTCTACAACAGCATCCAAGGAAATCCAAAATTTTGCTGTTATAAAAGGGATGCTGTTATAGAGAACACAGTTATTATGTATTCTATGTACGAGCTGCGAATTTCATGACGTTATGGAGAACATGCTATTATAAGGGGTGCTGTTATGGAGAGACTACACTCTATATGTATAGTATGTATATGTTATATGCTGCCGTTTTATTTTAATTTTATTAAATATAATTAGGGTAACAGTTTAAAATACAGATGATATAATAATAATAACAACACAATATTATTTAGAGGGGGAGAATTATTAGAAATGAAATATAAATGTACCTCTGCTATCCAATATCGGGCCATGTCCGGGTCAAAGTGACCTTGCGGGATCTCGTACTTGAAATTATCCTTGAATTTTGCACAATGAGGCCGACGTCTGTTGGGAGAAACCAGATGTGTACATGCATACAATGTACTCGTACAAAAGTATTATTAATTATTACATAATAAGGGTAATCTTATACTAATAAGATTACGCTGATCTAAACTGATGACAGTCAATAATGAAATAAAAATTAGTTGTTAAAGTTTATAATATATATATATGTACATACAGTCGACTCTCCCTATACCGGCACTCCCTATAAGAGCACTTACTCTATAGCAGCAGTGCAGAATCCCCCGTACAGCTTTACCACGTAAAGTGCGCTCTCTATAAGAGCACTCCCTATAACAGCAGTTGTTCTATAACATCAGGGTATTTTATTCCCTCGCTCACATTCCTATCACTATGTATAACATCACTTTCTTCCTATAAGAGCATTAGCGCCTAAGTCAGGTATCCCTTCAGCATTAACTTTTCTCTATAGCAGCACCGGAACCCTCTACCAGCACAATTTTATTCTTTTTCTCACTAAAATGCAAATATTTACGCCCAATTGTGTAAATATTGTAAAAATTTGGAAAATTATTGAAGTTAAACCTGAAAATAATCTTAATTAATTATTGTTAATATATCTTTAACTAATTCTCTATACCAGCAGTTCGTTATAAGAGCACTTTTTCTGGTGCAAATAGGGTGCTGTTATAGAGAAAGTCGGCTGTATGTATATGTACAACGGGAATTAAAACGGAAATAAATTAAATTTATTACAATGGAAGGAAGTGCATGATAAAATTGCGTCCATTCACTAAAAACGTGTGACGCGTAATTAAAAAAGGCGAACGTCAATTTGTCAACGCTCAACTCATTAATTGCAAAAGTACTTGATTAATTATTTACTTACTCTAAGTAGCTACTATTAATTAATCAAAATTAAAATAATTTAAAATAATATATGTAATTTAATTTAATTAAAATAATTTAAAATCGTACATGTAATTTAATTTAATTAAAATAATTTAAAATCGTACATGTAATTTAATTTAATTAAAATAATTTCGGAATAGAATTAGTATAAGAAAGAATTTACGCAAACTGCATATGTATATACCTATGTAATGTAAGTGTATATATACATATTACGTTTTTTCCCCAAAATTTAATTTTTATTTACTCATCCTCATGAATGACTAGGCGCTGTTTGCATCCGAAGCGGACATTCACGTGACCTCGGGGCTGCGTATGACACCGAACTTGAGGGGGTGCGCTCACTATCAAGTGGGCGGACACTGGCAGGATATGAAAAAGCGTTCAAAAAATCATTTTGAAATATATTTATGCAACCAAAAATTAAAAATTTGATTCTTAATAACTTAATACCCTTGAAAAATAGCAATAAAAAATAAAAAATCCTATAATATGCTCATTATTAAAATAAATAAATATACTCATGAAAATAAAATTCCTCACCCTCCTCCATATTGGAGTAGGAGGAGCCAAAAAAGGCATCGACCCTTGCCTGATCCCTCGCGATGAAATATGGCTTGGCAGTGAGCTCAATATTCTGCGGGAACACAGAAATTGGGCATCGAATCCATTTAAAAAATGTATAGGTACAATAAATCAATCATGTCAATATATAGGTACACTTGATTTTTATTCTCTTTTTGGACAAACATTTCTTAAAAAAATGATCTTCTACAAAAGAATTTACCCAAGCTTGTTCCACCAATAAACTCCCTTCATTCGCGTGCGGCTGCGCCTGGACGACGTGCAAGGAGGCGGCCTTGTCGTGGGTCAGGAGAATGTTCAACGGCGTGTTCTTCACCGAATCCGTCAAACTCACCCGAATCGTCACGCTTTCGCCGACGTCCATAGCCACGGACGTGGCATTGATTTTGAAATTGAACGTCTGTACACATATTAACATAGATATATACAGTCAATTCTCTCTGTAAAGGACCTCCTTATAACGGTTTTCGCACCATACAGGTGTTCACAAAAACCGCCCAAGACCATTTCAATGCTAAAATCTTCCTCCATAACGGTTTATTATTATTTTATTAATTATTTTAATATTATTAATTATTATTAATTAATTATTTATTTATTAATTAATTATTATTAATTTTAATTTTATTATTTTATTTATATTATTTTATATTATTATTTTATTATTTTAATTTTATTATTAATTTATTAATTATTTATTAATTAATTGTTTATTAATTATTTTATGACAGTTTTTTCGTTATACCGTGGAAGCTCTGAATCCCCGACCAATAAATGTCTTTTGCTATAGGGTCAGTGCGCCTAAAGGTGACATAGTTTCGACACAAATTCATTTTTCTAAAAATCTGTCCATGTGAGTTTTTATTTATTTTCCAATTCTGATGCACTTCAAGATTGTGCATCGCAGAGCAATAAATCAAAATATTCGGAGAGTCAAAAACGTCGATTTGCCTAAAGGTGACAGTTGGTGATTTTAGCGGTGAAGACGAGTTCATCTTATAATTCACGTGGGTTTTCTAGTAGCTTATGCACTTGCAAGCCATTCTTATAATGTAGAATGGTTCAATTCGAAAGCCTCCCCAAAATAAAATTCAAAGCTAAAAATCAATACTAGCACAGCCAAAATACAACAATTATTTTATCACACAGCCTCAGTTATTTATGGCTGTGAGTAATTAGGCGGTTCCCCTGGCTTTCTATTTGTCGTAGGCCCTGCTACAATCTTAAATGCTATTAGCCAAATAAATCGCGTAGGGGATGAGAAAAACACGCTGTCACCTTTTGGAACAGAAAATATGTCACCTTTGGGAACATGTGCAAAATTCATCTTGCTTCACTAAATATTTTCTAAGGAGTTAACAATTTGTTTCAGGTAAAAACAAAACATTAATAATTAAAGCAATTAAATGCAGAGTGGCATTTGTCAAATATAAGCTGATTCTGGTGGAAACTATTCTCTGGGTGGGAGATTGAAATTTGATTGCGGAAATTTGACTGGTGAGTTTAATCGGGAAAGTGCACTTGCAGGTGACAGTTCTCTGGCGCGAATTTGAATTTCGCGCCAAAAATGATTGGATGTCTGCATGACCTCAGGGTCAATGTTGCTACATACAAAAAATAATATTTGTCCATAAGTTGTGCTTACACGGAACGTTTGTCACCTTTAGGGCAACTGTCACCATTAGGCGGACTGACCCTAACGGTTTAGGCCACGCCCACACATGCTATACCGGTTTTTTCAAATTTCCGAATCCCCGCCATAAATTCCTTTTTGCTATAACGGTTTTTAGGTCACGCACTCACACGGTATACCGGTTATTCGGTAATTACGAATCCCTCGCCATTAAAATAGTCTTTTAGCGGTTTTCTTTATACTGGTTATTCGTTATAACTGGTTTTCTGGCTGCTTTTTGCTAAACCGTTATACAAAGAATTGACTGAATTCTGGTCACATATTGGAGCATTATCTATAAAAACCGTCGGTAATAGTTTCAAATAGGATTGGCAACGATCCGATTTGATCCAAAAAATTTTCGTTGTGTTCGTTTCAAAGCCCGAATCGGATCAAAATTCGCAATTCCATCCGATTCATGATGCAAATCATTCGATTTCGTTCGATTCATGGATGGAGCTCATGGATTGAATCAAATCCCGATTCAAGTGATCCAAAATATATTATTACAATGACACATTTTTTTCTTTTTTTTTTGCAAATTTTAAGCATATAATGAAGTCTAATAGTTTGCCATATGCGTCAATTAAATGCAATTAACCTTGATTTAATATTTACCGCTGATGTAACTTTCTTCAATATTTTGATGGATATAGCTCTGCTTCGGAAGAATGTCCAAACATTTTGTACCAAATAATGGATCGAATGAATCGAATTTCAGTTTTAAATTTTATGATCCGATTTACGTCTTGAATCGAATTATTTTATTCGATTCACGGTTTCGAATCGAATCAAAGTTTTATGTATTTGTATTGAATCGAATCGAATTGAATCGAAAAATCCGATTCAGAATCGAATCGTTGTCATCCCTAGTTTCAAACTTACAAAAGGAGTTGAGTTAATTTGAATATTAAAAAAACATTAAAAAAAATTTAAAAAAAAGGATTTTCTTGGAGTATTACCGTACAAGGCGGAAGTAGGGCATGCTTGGGGATGGGAAGTCCCTTATTCCTCTCCATGTAAAAGGGCAGAGCATTGGCATGGATGGAGACGATGCAATTGAGAAGGCGAATCCCGTGCCGGTCCTTGTAATTCTCGTTAAAGAAGGGCTCATCCAGATCTTTGAGGAGATTCGCATAAATCACGCCCGCCTCTGTTCAATTGTGAACATATGTACATATACAGTGTACTCTCGCTATAACAACCATGAAGGGATGGGCAAAAATGGTGGTTATACAGAAAAGTTGTTATAGGGAACATTTAATATGTACACTGCATATACGAAGAGATAAAAAATAAAGCTGT
>JAQGBT010006883.1:0-11761 GCA_034698585.1 Disparrhopalites patrizii | reverse complement strand
GAACAACGGTATGAATTTCATTGAAATTTAGCAGCGCTGATTCGTGGCTTCCCCTCTTCCATTTACAAGGTAAAGCAATAGGTGAAAAAATTTAGGTGCAGTGTCACAAGCTCAAACACAGGGCCCCTTTAAAAATGAAGGGTTAAACTGCCTTCAGAGAGATCTGGGAATGAAAGGGTTAATTTTCATTAAAATATTTACCTCACAAAACGACAATCAATATGTATCTTATAATGCTTCCGAACATTAAAGCATTACGCAAACTTGTGGGTGAAAAAAGGCACAGTAGCTTAAAGGGGCCCAGATTGGACACCAATTATGTTACTCGAAAATGCGTGGGTCCCACAGCTGATGCTTCTGGTCTCATTATTTTTGACTGCGGGTTGACGGGATTGTTTCACCCGCCCTATGACCAAGTCCAAACCCCCGCCATTAGCTACTATTTTATTCAATATTAAAAAAAATCACTGCGCATAAGCAGATATTTAACTTTAACTTTAACAAGTGGTGTTTTTTAGCCAAAAAAATTTAACCCTTTTTTTGGAAGGATGAGTGAGTCTGAAAGAGAAGTGGGCATATTTTTCTGAACTATAGGAGGGGACTGTATTGAGAAACTATAACAGGTTTGTCTAATTTCGTACGTCTTCATATCAAGCCTTAAAACTTTTCAGTCGCCCCTCGTACGTATAGTATATATCTGTACGAATGGCGGAAAAAATAATTTTGTTATATGGAAGAGTTGTTATAAAGAGACTCCATTGTATTGTTACTGGATACTATGAAACATTCAATATGTACTTTACATGTACAAAGGGCGGAAAAAATAATGTTGTTACAGACAGGGACCGGAATTGGAAAAAATTTGAATTAAAATTCGGATTTAAATACCAAATTTTCGAAAATATGAATACGAATTATAAATTCAGATATTTGAGTATTTGAATTATAATTTGGATTCCAATACATTCAAAAAATCAGAAAATACGAATTGCATTCGAATACTTTTTGAATACTTATATTTTTTTAATTGATATAGTATTGGTACGGTCAACAAGCATTTCAATTGTCACTAAACGTATATGGAGGTCATAGATTACAAGATTACTGTGTGCATATAATGATTCAGTTAATACTAGTTGGCCCCCCTGACAACACGATTCCATAGTGTGACAGGGATGTCTAATTTAATCGAAATTTTATTAAAAAAGTATTTAGGTACTAATTAAATGTTTTCAATTTCAGACATCAACACGGATTACGTACCACGAAAAACACAGTTAAAATAGGATCCATGTAGACTTTTTCTACCCTGGTTTACTAAATAGAAATAACGTACATTTACATCTCTAAGTGTGTGCTAAACATACTTCAAATCAGCATATAAATAATTCGGTATTATGTTTTGTTCCATGGCAAATATTTAAATGCGCTCCAATTACTTTGTTCTAAAACTTAAGTTTTGAAATTATTTTTGCGTATGAAATTATTACCAAAACTTGCAAAATTTGGAATCCGAATTCGTATTCAGAAGGAAAGAATTCAAATTTAAATACCGATACTTTTTTCGGATTAGAATTTCAATTTACAATATTTTTTCATAGTTTTTTCGATATTAATTTGAATTCGAATCCTGGCAAAATATGAATATAATTCCGATTCCGATTCGAATACCAATTCCGATTCCGTTCCCTGGTGATAGAGACTCCACTGTAACCCTAAAAAATTGCATTTTCCTAAACAAAAGTCCTAATACATACAATCGACTCTCTCTACAACGGTGTAGCAAAAAGCACCTATATTTAACCGTTACAGATTCCAGAGAATAACCAGTATATGAAATACAGTGGACTCTCGCTATAACAACACTGAAGGGAAGGGCAAAAATGGTTGTTATATGGAAAAGTTGTTATATGGAATATGTAATATGTACAGTACATATACGAAGGGCTGAAAAATAAAGTTGCTATAGAGAAAAAGTTGTTATAAGGAAAGTTGTTATAGAGAGAGTCCACTGTAATACAAAATCGTTATAGAGAAGAATATTTAATGGTGGGGTATTCAAAATTGAAGAAAAACTGGTCTAAGGAGAGAAATATTCTAAGGTGTGGCCTAAAACCGTTACAGAGAAGAAGGCTAAAGGGCGGGGGATTCAAAGCTAGTGCAAAAACCGTTATAGACAGAGAAGTATGCAATGGCGTAACCTAAGACTGTTATAGGGATACATAGAGACTGAATGGTGGGGGATCTAAAACTTCTCCGTTCTAGTGATATATACAACTAGTAGGCCCATACCGCCTACGACGGAAACCACGTGAACAAATTAAAGCATTCAAATGGAAGTTGTTGAATAAGATCTGCTAGCATTACAGTGGACTCTCGCTATAACAACCATAAATGGACGGACAAAAATGGCTGTTATATGAAAACGTTGTTATATGGAACATTTAATATGTATACTGCATACACAAAGGGCTGAAGATTAAAGTTGTTATAAAGAAAAAGTTGCTATAAGGAGAGTTGTTATAGAGAGAGTCCACTGTGTTGTTATTACGTCTTTTGTGATTTGTGATTGTAGTTGAGGCGTTGAGTGTCGTGTGTATAGTTAATGTCCAGGAGTAGATGCCGAGTTGCATATTTAGCTGCTTTATTATAGTCAATTCTCTCTATAACGGACTTTCTTATAACGATTTTCGCACTATAACGGTGTTCACAAACCCGCTCTATAACTATTTTATAACGGTTTTTTCGCTATACCGGAGAAGCTCTGAATCAGCAAACAATAAATGTCCTTTGCTATAACGCTTTTAGGCCACGCCTTCACACGCTATTAAAATGAAACATGCCATTAAAATCGTTTTTAACAGTTTTCCTGATACCGCTTATTCATTATAACAGTTTTTATGGCTACTTTTTGCTAAACCGTTATAGAGAGAATTGACTGTACTTAGCTGATTTTCATTTTAATGTTAAGCAGCAATCAGTCGATCGTAAAGTGCGACCCGATCCCCCGCCGCATCGGCGCGAATCGTTTTGCCTGAGAATTATGAAAGCTTATGACGTATATACGTATATGCTTATGATGCTGACGGGAAAAGCAAAAAACTGACGTGATCACGGAATCACGGACAGCGTGACACGGGTTTTATACTTATGCCAGGACAATACATATGTATATGGAACATTAAATATGTACTTTTCATATTACGAAGGGCGGAAAAAAATTGCGATATAGAAATGCTGTTATAAAGAGATTTGTTATAGAGAGACTCCACTGTACACAATCTAGTCAAGATGCATGAAGCTGAACATTTATTTTTACTGTTATTAGTTATTGTATTTCCCAGCGACCCAACACAATTTAATCATACTTAAGAGGGAAAAACTTAACACACAGTGGAGTCTCTCTATAACAAGTCTCTTTATAACAACTTTTCTATATACAGTCGAACCTCTCGATAACGGTTCCTCTCAAATCAGCATATTTTCCCCGCTACATATAACAAAAAACCGATATAGAGAACGGAAATTTCTACGTTAACAATTGGAGAAAGTTTTTGGGGGAAGCATTTTCAGCCACCGGTATAGAAAGAAAACCGTTATAAAGGAGCCCGTTATAAGGTTCGACTGCAAGAACATTATTTTTTCGCCTTTCATACAAATATATATACTATACATATTTTATATATAACAAATTATCCCAGGAATAATATTTTTTGCCCATCCCTTCAGAGTTGTTATATAGAGACTCCACTGTATCTCGACGTTACAAGGTCAGACCCCCGCACAAGTGATTGGGCAATATAATTGCCATAAGAGAAAATTCTGGAGGAAAAGATATCCGCAGGGACGAACTCAATGGGTGGGTTTTCCGGAAAGTTTAAAGGAAAAAGCACGTCCAATTTATTGGCCAAGATGAAACTTGTTAAACGAAAATTGCCTCATCGAATCTCACTTTGCTCGGTGCGAAGAAAAGGAAATGTATGAAGAAATACAGTCGCACCTCTCTATAACGGGCTCCTTCATAACGGTTTTCTCTCTATACCGGTGGCTGAAAATGCTTTCCTCCAAAATTTTCTCCAATTGGTAACATATTAATTTCTGTTCTCTATAGCGGTTTTTCGTTATAAAGGGGAAAATATGCTGACTTAAGGGGGACAGTTATAAAGAGGTTCGACTGTATTCCTTTCTATATAGGAAAAGGATATTGCGATGGTTTTAAGGAGCACCGTTTTCGACTAAGTTCATGCATTTTAAGTTGTAAATGTAAGCAAAAGGGAATCTCTTGACCTAACAGGGAATACGTGGGACAAATACTGAATATTTTTTCACAGAAATTGACTGAAGGAGAGGAATGTGTTTGGTCTGGTCGACACCCTTAGCCATTGTTACAGTGGACTCTCTCTATAACAACTCTTCATATAACATCTTTTCTCTGGAACAACTTTATTTTTCAGTCCTTTGTATATGTGGTGTACGTAATACATGTTCCATATAACAACTTTTCTGTATAGCAACCATTTTTGCCTTTCCCTTCAGGGTTGTTATAGCGAGAGTCCACTGTACATCCCTTATTGTTAAAGGATATTCCCCTCCAACGACAATAATCGTGCTTCTGCATGACTGTGACATTTCCGGAGAAATTGTATGTAAAAGACGTTACTGCACGTTTCCAAGCACATGTGTGCCAATCCTAAAGGCTCGTTTTATATTTCTTCATTCAATCGTCTTTGAAAGGATTCTCAATTTCCTTTTTATAAACCGATTACACCTAATTTCTTCCATTTCCTTCACAAAGCTTGCTTGTTTCGTCAATCGTTTTGGACAGTTAGATCACAGTACAAAGTCCTCTCCTTCCTACGTGGATTCTCCATATAACGGGCCTCTATATTATCTCTATATTACGGCTGTCTCTCTATAACGGTGACAGGAATCCTTCCCTCCAAGACTTTCTCCAATCGTTAACATGGAAATTGCCATTCTCCGTAACCCCTTTTCTTTCTCATCCACTTTTTTACAGTATACAGTGGAGTCTGTCTATGTATACTAACAAGCCTCTCTATAACAAGATTTGCCATTCCCCTGTAGCATTTATACATTATGAACTTTTTCTATACGAATAGAGAGACTCCACTGTAATGTCCATGAATTCGTGGCAAAGAGAATCGTCAACTATAGTGCACCAAAATATATATTTTTAAAGCAAGTAAAACTTTCGTAAAAGAAAAATACTGTCAATGTTAATTCGCGGTCGTTTCGGGGGAAAAATTACAGTCGATTCTTACTATATAACAGCACCCAATAAAGCATCGAATTTCGCTTGTTAAAGCGTCAAACTGCTATAGAGAACAGACATTTCTATGTTAACAAATGGAGAAAGTTTTTGAGGGGAGCATTTTTGCTGCTGTTATAATGAAAGTACTGTTATACAGGGGACTGTTATAGGGAAAGTCGGCTGTATAGATTTTAAGCCATCGAGCTCGCACATAGTCACGCTCCAACGGGCAAACTTGAGCGATACAACGTCAGTGGATTCATTCAGGTTACCTCACTCTTACATTTTCCATGAGTATATTAATCCCTCCAAAGCCCACACTGTCTGTACCCTATCGACAATATCCTTATAGGTATATAGAGATACATACATGCTACCAAGAAACTATTGCACTCTCATCCATCATCCATTTATTTCCCCAATCGTCGAAAATGGAAAATATTAATTTTGTATGCAAAATTTTAATGCGAATCGCTATAACAACCCTGAAGGGAAGAGCGAAATTGGTTGTTATAAGCAAAAGTTGTTATATATAGAACATTTAATATGTACATTGCATATACGAAGAACTGAAAAATAAAGTTGTTATAGGGAAAAACTTGTTACAAGGAGAGTTGTTACAGAGAGAGTGTCCACTGTAGATAACAACTTTTCCATTTAAAATCCATTTTTGCCCTTCCTATGAAGGCTGTTACAGAGAGAGTCCACTGTATAAACATTTTTGGTTCCCACTGATCTTTCCAGCCAGAGAAATATCAAGACCTCATAAAAAATCAAACGGACTGTTTTTGAAGGCTATTCCTATACAAATAAATATGTAGCTGCAGACATTTTTTTGTAGTGAATTGACATAATTCACAAAACTTCAGAGTGACCTGTACATACGAGTTTATTAGATGAATTAAAATTTTTTATTCTCTATCGGCCCGAGTGATGTACTGCAAGAACAGCAAAAGTCTGCAAGTACCCAGACTTGTACTTCAGGCTTTTTGTAAGCGTAAAGAACTGGAATTACCACAGGAAATGTTTCTCCAGCGATGTATTAAAAGGAAGTTTTAATGACAAAACAACATTGAGGCTGTAAATAGAAATATGTGACCCACCCTGAGTCGTTGGATGGTGAGGATCCGCCGGTACTTGAATGGATGGAGGAGGACCAGATAGCGCTCCACGCAGATCACCACCAAAATCAGAACGGAGGCCGTGTGACTCAGATTATTGGTGAAGTGGTACATTTTGCATAAGAAGTCTCCCAGGAGCCAGCTGTATGCGAAAAAAAAGATGATATTATCCATGCGAGATATTCATGTCTTGAAAAACACATTGAAATGCAAGAGCCCACATAATTCCTTGACTGTAATATTTTTGGAGGGGTATATGTACATGTATGTATGTATACACACACACATATACATATAAATATATATATCTAGCAGCGTGCATTGCGTACGTGTTTTACAAAATAATCTCTTAATGCTTTCCGAGAGTCTTCCCAGAAGAATAATCCGTTCCTACTCCGTCTAATTAAATCATGTCCTCAGTCATCATGACGAACTTATACAAATAAAAAAAAGCATGACAAGATCCTGTACACGTACGTTTCCATGAGATACGTGGAAAGGTTTTGATAGACGCAGAAGATGCCCACGCAGAGGTTGGAGAAAGCGAGGTTGCCCAGGAAAAATTTCGTGATGCTCCTCATCCGCCAGTGCAGAGTCACGACCAGGACGACGGCTAAGTTCCCTGCGGGAAAAAAGTGCAAGGATCCCATTTAATCACATCCGCCGCATTTGGCCTCTAGGGAACGTTGAAAGGAAATTTGAGTGTCCACATGCACTTGAAAGTCAAAAATTGAATTATTGCTGGAGCAATCCAGTCGGAAATTTAATTTCTTCCAATTATTTTGCCCTAAAAACGCCTGACCGTTAGGGCATTCTAATTGCCGAAATGAAAAATACAGGACTGGATTTCCATATTGACATAACATTGAAAAATTGTGGAAACCAGAAAGCTTTATTTTGAGGTTATAGCAAGCAAAATATATTACTGGAGGCAAATTAAGTCAGCGGAAATGTTGGCGGGAAGCAGGGCAATTATGTAAGTGGAGGTTTACGTAAAAAGTATACAAGAGATTATAATTAAATCATGGAGGTTTAAATGGAAAGGTCTGACGAAAAATGGGGAAAAACAGGAACTTACCGAAGAAGCAGAGAGCAAAAATTAATGTGTAGACAATGATGAGTGTAATTCGGATTTTGACGCTGTCAAAAACAAGTTCTTCCGTCTTCTCGTCGATGGGATAGACCGAGGAGTTCCAGAGGTACGTGTGCACGTCCAAATTGTTCAAGTTCATTTCGCCTAGAAATACATAGAGGCGTCCGTATTTTTTATCATATTTTGCGCACATGCAATATGTACATATACACATATAGTGGATTCGTGTAATGAAATTTCCCCTTTCGTCAAAGCGGATGAGCTGTGAACAAAATCGGAGAAGAAAGCTTGCTTTCACCATGCAAAATGCAGATTTTTGCTTGTTTCTTTTCCTCCATCAACCTTGCACAGCATATGTCGCGGGTAAATATTTATATATTTATAAATTGATTTTTTTTCGGGAAGCTGTGGAAATAATAGATTTATTGAAATCCGAATATATATACGGTGGAGTCTCTCTATAACAAGTGTCTTTATAGCAACGGTTTCTATATAGCAACATTAATTTTTCCACCCTTTCGTGCATGTAAATACATTTTGAATATTCCATATAACAACATTTCCTAAAACATAACAATATTTTTCGCCCTTCCCTTTAGTGTTGTTATACAGAGACTCCACTGTATAAAAGAAAAGGATAGAAAAATTTTCCATATAGTGACATTGCAGTGAATTGTGAATACAGTTGACTCTCGCTCTAACAGCACCCTATAAAGCATCAAATTTCGCTTGTTATAGCGAAAACCTGTTATACAGGACATACATTTGTATGTTAACAAATGGAGAAAGTATTTGAGGGGAGCATTTTTTGCTATTATAACGAGAGTACTGTTATACAGGGGACTGTTATAGAGAGAGAGTCGACTAGAAAAGCTCAATCTACGCAACATCATTTCCGTAATGGAAATCTGATTTTCTCGTACGAAAACGCATAAGGTGGCTTGCCCAACACGTACATTGGCAAATATATACGGCTATGTATGTACAAGGTAAGCAGTTTTCTGACTAAAATCCTCTATCCGCTCCCTTGAAAAGAGAAACATTGCTTTCGTTTATTTTGGGAAAAATGGTTGCTATAGTAAATAAGTAAATACACGTAGCCGTGGGCCTCGTCCCTCGTGACGATTGCGTCATGTTTAGGCACATGTTTTGATTTTGCAAGACTCAAAGGTAAAATAGGGAGTACATATGTAATGAATGTGTGAAAAAGAGGGATCTTGTTCCCACAAAATCCATTGACTTGGGGCTAGGGCGGATGTGCATTCAAATATTTGTAGAGGAATGTCCGTATACAGCGGAGTCTCTATATAGCAACTCTGAAGGGAAGGGCGAAAAATATTGTTACAGGGAAATATTATTATATAGAACATTAAATATGCACCTTACGTGTTCAAAAGGCTAGAAAAATAATGTTGTTACCGAGAAATGCTGTTATAAAGCGGATTTTTATAGAGAGACTCCACTGTACATACTCGATTGAGTAGGCCTTTCACGCCTTTGTTCATTACATGTACCGCCTGTGGAGGCGCCACAGCATGTTTTGATGCTTGTACAATCTTTGGCAATGTAGACTTCCGTGTATTTGTGGGCCGAGAACTTTGCTGGTGAGAAATGTTGTGCCACAATATGTATGTATATCTTGTATATCCTTAAACTCTAGCATTCTAGCATTTCTGGACTGCCTTTCCTCCATTGAAACGGACGTTTTTGCTTACAATTTCTCTTGTTTTATATTGTTAATCCAGCTTCTGCACGTTCATTGTATGTGTAACCGTGAAGCACGATTTCAAAGAGAAATATTCTCACATGGAAAAATAGATTACAGTGGACTCTCGCTATAACAACTCTGAAGGGAAGAGCAAAATGATTGCTATACGGAAAAGTTGTTATATCGATCATTTAATATGTATACTACATATACGAAGGACGGAAAAATAAAGTTGTTATAGAGAAAAAGTTGTTATAAGGAGAGTTGTTATCAGAGAGAGTCCACTGTAAATACAATTTGTAAGCAACAAACAATGTTGGGCCATACAAACTCAAAGAAGCCGCTTCCTCATGGTAGCGGAAGCATAATAACGCTGACTGAAAATCCAATTTAGTTTAAAATGGGCTTAACCCATCCCGAATTTGGAGTTTTTGTACCCTCTTAGCAAGCTGCATTTGAATTCTATTATTCTATAGCTATACATATTAGTATACATATGAGGAAACGCAATTATGCGGGATAATGAGCTTTTATATTTACGTAAGAAGCTAATGGAAAGCTTCAGCAACATACCAAGAATCAGCTGCTCCCCATCCGTCAAATTTTGCTGTCCTCGCCACGAAAGTGCCATTTTCACAGCGGGGCTCATGTTGCTTTCTCTAGAACTTTCTCCAGACTTTCTCCACTTAATTCGTTCTTATAAGCACAACTCTTTCTCTTAGGAAATTGTTTTTTTCACTGCACTGAATGGGTCTTTTAAGTCGTCCTAAAATGAGAAAAGGTTTTTACACTTTTATGGAAGTACTTTTACTTGTCTTGGCGACAATCTCATTCTACCATTTCCACTATATGTATTTCAAAAATATATGTATGTGTTTAAAATCTATTTTGTGCATATTTTTAGAATGCAATTACTATGTGTCCATTTTTAAAATTTGTTAAATGTATATATTTTTCCTATATATGTATATATCTCGCACGAAATATTTTGAACTTTTCGGGATACAACAAAATTTCAAGTCACTATAAGCGAAAATTGACAGCAGTTTTAAGTACACCTGTTTAATTGTTTGTATTTTAAGTTTTTCGTTTATTTAATCATTTATATTTAGAGTCTCATAGTTTCATTCCGGATATTATTTATTTCATTATTTTCATTTGGGTTTTATTTATTTATTTTCATTTAGGGTTTTATTTATACAATGACTTGTATTTATTAATTAACTAATTTGTAACTTTTTAATTACTGCTGAGCGTGTTGAGTATAGGAATTAAAGTGCAGAGTAAGATTATAAATATAAAAATAAAAGGTGCCAATATACGGCCAATAGTAGTTTTTTTTCAAGAAAAAGACTATTCACATTGGCACTCTTTAAAAAACAATTTTAGCCTCCGGCGTTATGACATCCCAAGAAAGAACTTTCTTCGACAAAGGAGCGTCACCTCGCCACCTTCTTCCTGGACCACACGCAAAGAGGGAATGCTGTGAAAGGCAAGGGAAATCGGGCATTTTGAGGAGAAAATCCGCCTGAAATAGAAGGCATCCACCAGCTTCCTCCGTCCCACCGAACACACTCTTCCCCCACTTGTGGCCGAGCAGCTGCAGTGCCTTTGTTTCAAAGGGAGAAAGTCGGAGAAAGTTCCCCCCTCCCAGGAACTTTGGTCATTGAGTGCAGAGGTCTGTGGGAAAAAAATATACTGAGAGAAAATACGTAGGAGTGTCAAAGAGACAAAAGGGACCGTTGGCTGGCTTTCTCAGGGAACATTTTCTGCACTAATGCATTATCCATCCATTCCCTGCCTGAGTAATCACATATACATGTATGTGTACATGTATCTATGTATGTTAGTATACCTACTCTCACCTTGATCTTGATATAGCCCTTCCTTATTTTCACCTGGATTTTTCGTGTCGTCCAACAAATTTTCCTATTTTAGCAGGCACTGGCTGTGAAGGGATTTCGTCATCAGAGCATTTCCTGGAAACGGCAGAGCACTCTTAGATTGGGCTTGGACTACAAGAATTTGGTTTTCCAGTGATTCGGCTTCGAGTTGCTTCCTTTCCTTATTGTCTCTATTCAATCAGGATGAATTATTATATATGTCTTGAAACTCCGTCAATGTTACTTAGTTTTCACTCTCTCGTAAGTTTGGTTTTTCACTTTTGTCTCTTATAGTTATCCTATATGTATTTCTTAAATTTCCTTTGATATTTTTTCGGTCTCTTTCTCTTTGTATATTTTTGGTTCTTTTTTTTTCTCTCTCTGAATTTTCTTAGTTCTCTCTCTCTGTCTCTCTCTCTCTGAATTTTCTTGGCTCTTTTTCTCTCTCTCTCTCTGAATTTACTTTGAATTTGTCTGTCTTTCTGGGGGAATTTATTTTGTATTTCCCTCTCTGGCACTGAATTTTCTTCGTATTTCTCCCTCTCTGAATTGGCTTTGTATTTCGCTCTCGGAATTTCCATTGTATTTCTTGCTCTCAGGATTTCCTTTGTATTTCTTGCTCTCAGGATTTCCTTTGTATTTCTTGCTCTCAGGATTTCCTTTGTATTTCTTGCTCTCAGGATT
>JAQGBT010006882.1:0-11763 GCA_034698585.1 Disparrhopalites patrizii | reverse complement strand
TCTCTCTCTTTCTCTCTCTCTTTCTCTCTCTCTTTCTCTCTCTTTCTCTTTCTTTCTCTCTCTTTCCCTCTTTTTCTCTCTATTTTTCTCTCTTCCTCCACCTGTTATATTGTTTCTCTTTCCATCTCCATCTTTTCCAATATTTCTCCCTTTCGTTTGTTTCTATTAGCTGTTCCCTCTTTTCCTCTTGTAATCTCTCTCCCTTTGTTTTGTGTTTCTTCTTCTCTCTCGTTTCCTCTATTTCTGCCTCCCTTTCCTTTGTCTGTTTTCTTCTCTTTTTCTGCTATCTCTCCCTTTGTTTGTCTTCAATATCTCTTTTTTCTTTCTTCTACCCTTTTTCCTCTCTTCCATCACTTTCTTACTCACTTTTCTTCTTCTCTCCCTCTCGATTTCCTCTTTGTCTCCCTCTATTTTCCTTTGGTCTCGGTGTTTACATCTCGCCTGCCGCCTTTACTTATCTCGCTCCTGTCTCTCCTCCTTTTTTCTTTGTATATCTACACCTCCTTTTAGCCTGTCGTCTCTTTATTGTCTGTTTATTTATTTATCTATTTATCTGTCTCTTCCCTCTTTCTCTTTATTATTCCTTTGTATCTCTCTCTTCCTGTCGTTCTTCCTGTACCACCTTTTTTCATTTGATCCGTCTATTCCTTCCCTTCTTCCCATTTCTCTGTCTCTTTATTTTATAACTCAATCCACCTTCTCCCCTACCTCCCCCTCATTCCCCACCGTCACTCTCTAATCTCTAGAGAAGGACGTGAAGAACCCTCGACATTTCCCCTTGTTCATATTTTTCTGGGATTTTAGGTTTCTTCTCACACTTTCGCACGAAAGGAAATCCAAAGGAACCACGCGACATTAACAGATAAGTAAGATCCCATATAATAAGTCCCATAAAGGCCTGCCAGTACTAATACGTGCATATGTACAAATTGTAAGCAAAGTGTTTCACCCCTGCAGATTGTTCCGTCTTTTATAGTGATATCCCCCGAGTAGAACATGAGTGACTCGTCTTCAGCCTACTTGACCCCATGTCAAGTAGACGGAAAATGAAGAAGAGAGAGAGAGGAAAAAAGCGAATATAAACGACAAGATGAAAGAGCGAGAGAGAAAAATGAAAAGTGAGCCGTACTCCCACCGAAGCCTTATAATAAGATAGTGATGCCGTCATTTATCCTTATGCTGTCCGCAGCAGCCTGTAATTTGTTAATTTATCAAACAGGTAAGTCGACTTTACTTCATTAATTCATGGCACAACCATTGCGTACACAATCTGCCCTCTCCTACTGCATGCACTTTCTTTGTATCTGTCAAATTGCAGATTTTTTTTTTTTGATATCCATAGAAAAATGCATACTGCACTCTTGCCCTGTATAAAAGAGTGCTTATGGGACATTATAACCAGAGTACGAGAGCTTCCCTACATTTTATAATCACGGTAAATTAAAATCCTACTAAAGAGATTGTTTTTGTGTTGGGCTTAAATAGCCGTGTGACAAAGCGGAGATGGATTTCCCACGCATTTAATATGCCACTAATTCACCTTTAACATTTGCCATGTACGATATAAATGTTCGTCAAGCTTCTATAACCAGTTCAAAAGAAAAGGGGAGATAAACAACTTCAATTTCCCCCCTTTGACTTCCTCTTTATGTACAATGCTGAATAGTGCCAGTTAGAAAAGTTCTGGGTGTACACGTGTATTTTTATCTCAGAACACGTCGGGGATTGCTTACAAGAAATAAAAATTACTCAGATGCATGTAACGAAAATAGTAATAATTGAAGAAAATATTCACAGTAAATACAGAAATCCGCGCGATAAATGCTGAAAATACTCAAAATAAGGGCGCAAAATACAAAACTAAATCCAGGAAATGGGAGAAATGACTGCACAAAATACTCAAAATAAAAATAGGAGAGCCTAATAAATGCACAAAATATTCCAAATGAATACAGGGCTATCTGGACAAGTGCAAAATAAACGCACAAAATACGCAAAATAAATGCATAAAACACGCAAAATAAATGCACAAAACACGCAAAATAAATGCACAAAATACGCAAAATAAATGCACAAAATACGCGAAATAAATACAGTACAAGCGCAAAATAGGTGCACAAAATATGCGCAACATATTTATAGGAAAAGTTTAAAACGAATGCCTAAAATATATTTTTTAAATTGTAAGAAATACGCGGAATAATTACAGAAAAAGCGCACAGTAAATACCTAAACAAATATGAAATTGCAGAAAATATGCACAATAACTACAAATGTGCAGAAGTGCAGAAATCGCATAAAATGCAGAAACTACGCAAAATAAATGTAGAAATGTCTAACATAAATGCAGAAATACGCGAAAATAACTTCAGGAATGCACAAAAAGATGAAGAATTCGAAAAAATTCATAAGAAATACTCAAAATAATTGTAAAAGATGTACAAATCAGATGCAGAGACAGAAAATGGGCAGAGCTATTTCCCCTCAGTTTGCATTGTAAGTACAATTGAATGTCTAAAGAATATTTACATTTGATTAGGTGTACTTTGTGGCTGTTGAAGCATTTCCAATTAATTTTTAATTGGCGTTTGTACCTGACCACTGCTTGTTCAAGTAATCCCATAGTATTATGACATATTGAATAATGACAATTAACCATTGTCACGTATCCAATATGTGCCTCCGTGTATTTTTAGTGATGTAAGCCTGATTAGTATTACATTGTCATTATTGAATGGAAAAAAATAGCACCGGCAATAGGGCATCCCTGACATATCTGTGTTATTCTCTACACCAGCTCAATTTGCTTCTTTCCTCATTTGACCTCTTATTTTTATAAACAATAATTATTATTCTTGAAAAAAATCCTGATGTAATATTTGCTTGACTGAGAGACTGATAGCTATATACATAGCTCCCTTTCTCATATTTCCTGTTCTGATTTCTTTTACATGCATTTCTATTATTATATTTCATCAAAAAAGGGAGTAAGCCTTTTCATCTGTCAGCGCTGTGTAGATATTAATAATAAACAACAAAATTCTCATTGCCCCATAATTTCCAGTGTGTTAATTGAGACAATTTATGTGTATTTAGTATGTATTGTAATGACTGTATGCGTGTGAATCCTTTTATTGTATGGCGGCACACACAAATGTAAAAAAAAAAAATTAGCATAATTTTGCAATAAAGTTTCTTTTTCCCGGCAATGTCAATAGGTCTCGAATAATAGGTGGCCGGGTTTCCAAATAAAGTTCCTTGTGGGTTATATTTATGACTTTCTTTGTTGGAGGTACAATATATATACGTGATGTACATATGCATATGTATTTCTGTACATAAAGAGGGAAATGTTGGGTCTAAAAAAGGGTTGAAACCTGTAGAGAATGTGTGTGTGAAAAAAAAATAGACACAGCCCATATTGAAAGCCCGACTCCCCACCGTGGAATGTGTTGTACGTATACAAAGTAACATGGGAGATTATTATTTTTTGTTGAAATTTAAATGTTTTTTCCCATCTATACATATGTATATTTATGGGGGATAACGAGGAAGAGATGATGTACATAAATAATTCTCGCAGGTGTCAATCTACTTCATAAATGCAAGAGAGAAAAAAACTGTAAAAAAAATATAAAGAAGAATGAAAAGTGAGACTTACTTCGTTGCTTGTAAAAGTCCATTTGCGCGTGCTTCAATGGATCTCATTATTATTATTGTCTTTTTTTCTATGAGGAATCCCCTGTCAAAAAACGCCTCCTTCCAACGCACACACTTTCAGTTTTTCTGTGCGTAAAAATTTACTTCTCAATGGGGAAAAAAACAACAACAGAGCAGGGCGCATCTTCAAAATGGGAGAAATGTATAGATGGAAAAATTATCATATGAACAGACAAAACCTTTTTTTTTCACGCTCACATTCCTCACAATTTTTTTTCTCATTCATTCAAATGCAGATGGCAACAAACTAACTAATTGTTGGGAGCGGGGAGAATATATTTTTTTTTTTTTGAGGAAGAGAGAGAGAAAACACTTAGCGTCTTCAAAATTCTGCATTTTCTGTTCATTTGGGAGTTGCAATGCCAAAGGCAAGATAATAAAGTTGCATTTTTAATAGCATTCTTTGGGCTATTAGGGACTTTGTGTCTCCTAGCCATTTTTATGGGAAGAGAAAAACAAAAATTAAACAAAATTGAAAAACTGAGTCATTTCAAAATCTATTCCGTATTTGCGGTCTACTCAAAATTAAAAGATCATTGTTTCATCAGACAGACACAGAGAGAGAGACAGAGGGAGAGAGCAAGAGAGAGAGAGAGAGCGAGGGAAAAGTGTCGTGGTGGACGATGCAGGAAATAATGGGCACGAGTGGGCAACTTATTCACCCAATCAATCATCAGTCTTTGTCGAGGGAAGGAAATTGTCAAAAGGAGATGAGAAGCCATCAGAACATGAGACGAACGCAGGTACAAATAGACGAGACAAAAATGAGGTGGCGAGAGGGGGAAAGTGAAAAGAAAACGTTCGTAAAAGAGGGAGACAGTACACCAAAGACGAAGCCGAACAGAGCGAAAGAGTGCAGTAAAAAGAGTGTCAAGTGGGCAAGAAAGAGACAGAGAGAAAGAAACCAATATGATCAAGAGGGAGAATGAGGCCATCAAAACCAGAGAAAGAGAGAGAAAAGAAGAGGAAACAAAAAAGAGCGGAGAAAGAGAGAGAAAGCCATAACAAAACAGATAAAAATGAAGGGGGAGAGAAGCAAATGAAGAAAGAGGAAAATAAAGAGTGAGAGAGAGTAAGGAAGAGAGTGGGGAAGATATAAATAGAACGAGAGGGAGAGAGACAACAAGAAAGAGAGAGTGAAAAAAAAAGATATACAAAGAGAGGGCAAGAGAGAAAGAGAGATGGACGGAAAAAGAGAAAGAAGAAGACAAAGGGAAAGACCAAGAGAGAGATTGGAAAGAGAGGAAGAAAAAGAGGAAACAAGAGAGAGAAAGAGAGATACAAAGAGAGAAAGAGAAGAAAGAGAGAAAGAAAGTGAGAGAAAGAGAGAGATACAACAAGAGAAAGAGAGAGATACAACAAGAGAGAAAGAGAGAGATACAACAAGAGAGAAAGAGAGAGCAAGGAAGACAGAGAAAGAGAGAGCAAGGAAGAGAGAGAAAGAGAGAAAAAAGTGTGAGAAAGAGAGATACAACAAGAGAGAAAGAGAGAGAAAGAAAAAGAGAGAAAGAGAGATACAACAAGAGAGAAACGAAGAGAGAGAAAGAGAGATACAAGAGAGAAAGAGAGAGACAACAAGAGAGAAAGAGAGAAACGAAGAGAGAGAAAGAGAGATACAAGAGAGAAAGAGAGAGAGACAACAAGAGAGAAAGAGAGAAACGAAGAGAGAGAAAGAGAGATACAAGAGAGAAAGAGAGAGACAACAAGAGAGAAAGAGAGAGCAAGGAAGAGAGAGCAAGAGAGAAAAAAGTGTGAGAAAGAGAGATACAACAAGAGAGAAAGAGAGAGAACGAAAAAGAGAGAAAGAGAGATACAACAAGAGAGAAAAAGAGAAACGAAGAGAGAGAAAGAGAGAGAAAGAAAAAGAGAGAAAGAGAGATACAACAAGAGAGAAAAAGAGAAACGAAGAGAGAGAAAGAGAGATACAAAAGAGAAAGAGAGAGACAACAAGAGAGAAAGAGAGAGACAACAAGAGAGAAAGAGAGAGACAACAAGAGAGAAAGAGAGAGACAACAGGAGAGAAAGAGAGAGACAACAAGAGAGAAAGAAAGTGAGAGAAAGAGAGAGAAATAAAAAGAGAGAAAGAGAGAGACAACAAGAGAGAAAGAAAAAGAGAGAAAGAGAGATACAAGAGAGAAAGAAAAAGAGAGAAAGAGAGATACAAGAGAGAAAGAGAGATACAAAAAGAGAGAAAGAGAGATACAACAAAATAGAAAGAAGAGAGAAAGAAAGTGAGAGAAAGAGAGAGAAAGAAAAAGAGAGAAAGAGAGATACAACAAGAGAGAAAGAGAGAGAAACGAAGAGAGAGAAAGAGAGATACAAGAGAGAAAGAGAGAGATAACAAGAGAGAAAGAGAGAGACAACAAGAGAGAAAGAAAGTGAGAGAAAGAGAGACAGAATTAACATGGAAAATAGGGAGAGAGAGACTCAAGAGAAACAAAGGCTCTGTTGTGATCTGAAAATCTAATTCATGAATTTGAAACCGTGAGTTGAAGGCTGTTTACACGGGTGTGGGCGTGTTCCATTATTTATTCTCAACTGTTTTTTTAACGAAGAGAAGCATATTGAAGACTCTTATTGTTCAAAGGGAAACTTTTCTCTCTCTCTCTCCCTCCCTCTCTTTGGGGTGTAAACCGTTCAATTGGGCAGGTAGATCCTTATGGACAGATAAGGGAAGTGAAGAGAACAATATCCTCTCCAAAATTAGTTTCATATCTCCCACAGTTTTTTGCCGTAACTTTTCCTTCTCCCCACACTTTGTGTTTTCCTACGATATATTGAGTTATTAGTAGGGAAAGATTCGTACCGAGATTATAAGATGGAAAATTTACGGAAAGCTAAATCTGCCAGGTATCCTTTCAATCTTGTGTATACAGCTTGTAATTCCACATAATGCTACATATAAGTACATCTACTGCCAATTACATACATACATGTGGGGTTGCCCGAAGATGATCATATTTGAATTTGAACTCCCAATATCTACATAACTCAAGTTGAAGAACACACGTAGCATCGATGATGACCAACTCTCCAAAGCATCAGCATTGAATTAATCTTCATTACCATCAACATCAGCGCAACATCAGCACAGATACACCAAAAAGCCATGTTCAAAACAGATATAAAATTACCACGAAAATCAGTAACACACGCGAGACGGAGAAAACAGAAAAATAAAAAAGGAAGGAGATTAACAAAGAGAAAGATATCCAAGGGAAGGGAGATAGAAAAAGGGAAAAGAGAGAGATGCAGAAATACCCAGAAAAATAACAAATACACAGCAAAAAGTCAAAAACAGACAAAAACACAAAGGTTTCAGAAAGAGGAGAAAGGAAGAGAAAAATAAACCGAAAGAGAGAGAGAGAGAGCCCTCTAGAAATTTGTGGTTAATATTTTTTGTAATAGAAAAGAAACTATAATCGCACGCCGATCGTGATTTAAAATCTAAATGAGCATTGAAAAATAAATAGATTGATAGAAAGTTACATAGACATTTTGTGTTACTACAAAAGAATTCGTACATTGCTATTATGCGAAGTTATTGTTTCCTCCATTGCACGTGGAGCTTTTAATTTTTTTTTTAGGGTGAAATGAATTGCTTTCCGACGTGCGTCCGTCCATCCACCAGAACATCTTCTTTGACACAAAAAATGCGTCAAAATAATTTTCCTGTAAGTACAATTGTGTATTCGCATAACAATGTTGTACGTCTGCATATGCTACACATGTACATAATGTATGTATATGCTTAAGTGCAGGAATATATACATATGTATTTCCCAAATGTCTTCATATGTCACTTTTGAAAAGATTTTCCTCTCTCTCCTGATGAGTTATTCATGCCTCAACAATTTTCATTTGATATTTTTGCCAAAAATTACCAATGACCGCACGTTAAAAGGCTCATGTAATAATAATAACTTTGAAGAGTCAAAACCAAATGTTCTCCTGAGAAATCAGTGTTCATGCCATGTAAAAGAGGGATATTCAAACAACAAAATATCTGTTAGAAAATATATTCTTCCTCTTCATTTTGCACCCAAATGATGGGCTATTGCTTATTACTAAAGAGGAATTCCGAAGGTAAAACGCACACATGTCTCCTCACAATCACCTGTGTGTGGTCAAGAATTGTTGAAGCTCTCCAACAACATGGGAGCGTCTTTTTTATTGTTGTTATATACAAATGTTTTGCAAAAAAAACTGGGGAGATTTTTTTTTTTGTTGATTAAAAAACACACTGGACAATCCCAAATAAAAAAAATCATTGCCACTAATCAATATGGAAGGTATAGGAATGGCTGAGGAATCCTGGGTGAAAGGGAAAGAATGAAAGCATGGTAATTTATGATCCTATAATATATATTTCTCCTTTTTCTGTATATTTAATTAAGTGAATCCACTCAGATTTTTTAGCACGTCGTGCGGAACTTCTCACTTCTACTTTTCTACCCTAGAAAATCCAACGTTTCTCAATTTTTTTTACATTGTTGGGAGCGTTTCCCAATTTTTTTCCCTTCTTAAAAGTGTAGTATAGAGATCATTCACGGATCTGCTTGTCAAGGAGGGGAAAATTAGTTGAGACATTTGTCATTCGGTGTTATACATACCCTTGATTTTTTTTTCTTTTGGGTTCTATGCAAAAACTGAACGTTACAGTTCTTCACTGTCTCCTTTTTCTCTTTCTTTGTCTTTTTCACTCTCATATTCGCCTTCTTAAACTTTTTTTTTCTATTTTCACTTTTTTCTTCTTTCACTAGTTAATTTTTATCTTTTTCCCATTCGCTTGCTCGTTTTTCTCTCTTTCACCGCTTCACTTTTTTTCTTTCACTTTTTATCGTTTTCTGTCTCATTTTTTCTCTTCTCTCTCATTTCTTCTCTTTTTCTCTCCCGTTTTTTCTCTTCTCTTATTTATTCTGTTTTTCTCTCCCATTTTTTTCTTCTATTATTTATTCTCCTTTTCCCTCACAGTTATTCGCTTCTCTCTTATTTCTTCTCTTTTTCTCTCTAATTTTTTTTGTTCTCTCTAATTTCTTCTCTTCTTTCTAATTTCTTTTTTTCGCTCTAATTGTTTCTATTCTCTCTCATTTTTTTTTTACAGTTCTCATTAATTTCTTCTCTTTTTCTCTCTAATTTTTTTTCAGGTTTCTCTAATTCCTTCTCTTTTTCTCCCTAATTTCTTCTCTTTTTCGCTCTTATTTTTTCTCTCAATATTTTTTGTTTTCTCCCTTTTATTTTTCTTGTTTTCTCTCTTTCACTTTTTCTCCTTTTCCCTCTTTCAGTTTTTTTGTTTTCTCGTTTACTTTTTCTATTGTTCATCCTTTCACTTTTTCTGGGTTTCTTTCTTAATTTTTCTCCTTTTCTCGTTCATTTTTTTCTGTTTCTCTCGTTTTTTCTCTTTATTGCTCTTTGTATTTTTCGTTTTTTTCCAACCATTTCTCTGACTGTTGCCTGTCTCTCTCGCTATTGCCATTTTGCTCTCTGTCTCTATAGTTATTTGTCCTAATGTCTCTTATTTCAATCTGCCTGTCTATTTCCCTCTTCCTGTCGCATCCCCACGGTCATTCCCACTTACTTCTTCCCCTCTCGCTCTCTTTCTTACTGACATTCTTGAAACAATTAATTTGAACAAATGTCTTTTCCCTTTTGCTCGCATTCCAAGAGTTCATATAGAGCGATTCTGTCACCTCTTTTTTTTCCCTTGGACATTTATTTGGCACATAAAATTGTACCTTTCAAAAGTAAAAGGATGTAATTTCCCCATTTTTTCTTCTCTCTGTCAATGAAAATGTTAATTTGGGTGTCTCTTGTCCCATTTTAATTCTCCCTTTTACACTACTATAAGGTATATTTTCGCAAATTGTGTATAAAAGTATTTTTTTTATTATGTATACACTCAAGTTGAACTTATAGCTCCCAACCGCAGGCAGTGAGAGGGCCCATGAATGTTCTCTTGGAGAGGGAATGAGTACAAAAAAATATATAATTAATTCCAAAATCCATCTCTCCTGCTCGATGAGTGCCATGAGCAACACAAAAGAGCCTCATCTTCCCCAGTGTGCTCTTTTAACGCTAATCATATGAACTTACTCATTTATTCACACAGAAAAAAAATTTCCATTTCGTCTCCTACTTTGTACCTCCCACGACAAATGTCTTCAACATGGAAATTTAAATTCCTGTTAATGACAAACTACAGTAATATAGCATGCGTGTTGGATTCTCTGGCTTTTCAAGTCATTAAAAGTTCATTAGTTTCTTCCACATTAAAAAAAAAAAGTGTGTCCATGAAATTGTGAGTAAAAAAAAAGGGTTAATATTCTTCAGAGAGAGAAAAAAAACAATGTAGCTATTTTGAGTGATTGAGTAGCTATTTTGAGCACGTGACAAAATTGCTGGTATTTAAAGGTCCATAAAAAGGATTTTAAATGCGACTTTGATTCAATTTCCATGAAATTACCTAAAACAAAATAAAAATACTCATATATACATATTAAGCCCAACCTTCATTTTTTTTTATTAGGGCACGGTCATTGAATGATGAGTCCGAGATTATTAACATGTATGGGCCTCGTCCAATTTGGCATTCATCAAAGAATTAAAAATGCAACTATGTATGCACATTTTTATTTTAATATGTATATAAATATGAATACAAAAGTTGCAATTGGGAATTAAGAGTGTCGCTGAGGGGCAAAAAAAAAACATGTGTTTGAGTACCTGCAACTACACACATTATGACGGAGATCCCATGTTTTTATCAAGGGGTATGACACTGACTCAGCTAAAATAAATTGGGAATTGATAAATTACCCGTGTTTAGAAATATTGGCATTTGAAAATTAAAAATGATTGTTTTTTTTTTAAATCACGCTCAACCGCACTACCCCATGAGGGAAAACAATTATACACTTGGTCAAAAAGGAAGAAGAGAGGAATATGCACTCCCTCCGACTCCAAATATAAATATATGTAATTACACACTCCCATTCAGGCCTTATAGAAATGTGTCAAAGGATGGGGACGAAGAGTCTCACATGAATGCATGTGTAAACATTGGCGGAGTGAAAAGATGATGGGCAGAGACGGGATCTTAGACATCAACGAGCGTAAATTATACTAGAAAGAAAGAGAGAAAATGGTCGAGGTAGCTGGGAATAAATAGAGATAAAACAACAGAGATTTCCATGTAACACGGAGTAACAGAGAAAAAATTGAAGAAGAGTCGAAGACGACCAAGGGGAAACGAAACGTAAGAAAGTGAGAAAAATTAGACAGCCCGTGCATATAGTGGAAATACATAGAAAATAGAGGAAGAGGAGGAACATCATAAAGGGAGAGAGAGAAAATCAGAAACGAAGACAGACAGACCATCCAAAAGAAGAATGGCTGTCGAAAAATCGGGAAAGAGAAAATTCAAAAAAGAGAGAAAATCTGAAAAGAATAGAAATACAATCCGATGGAGAGACAAAATCGAATGGGGGAAGAATTAACAGGAGAGAAAGAGAAAAAGCGAGGTAAAAGAGAAGAGCAATGAAAACAGAGAGACAAATTAATTAATGTGGGAAATTTTTGTCGAGTTCAAAAGACTGAAAATTATGGCAGAGGTAGAGACAGAACTAAAGAAAAAACAAAAAGACATAAATGAAGAGAACGAATGATAATTTAGAGGGACAGGTAGGGAAATAAGATGTGGAAGTAAGAGATAAGAAAAAAGAGAAACATAGAGAGAAGGAGAGATAAAAAGAAAGAGAAACAGAGATAAAAAGAAACAGAAACAGAGATAAAAAGAAATAGAAACAGAAACAGAGATAAAAATAAAGAGAAAGAGATAAAAAAGAGATACAAGTAAGAGAGAAAAAAAGAAAGAGAGAAGAAGAGAAAGAGAGAAAAACAGAGAGAAAAAATAAAGAGAGATAAAAAAGAAACAGATAAAAAATAAAGAGAGAGATAAAAAAGAAATAGATAAAAAATAAAGAGAGAGATAAAAAAGAAATAGATAAAAAATAAAGAGAGAGATAAAAAAGAAATAGATAAAAA
>JAQGBT010006881.1:0-11763 GCA_034698585.1 Disparrhopalites patrizii | reverse complement strand
TCCTACGGGGTTTAATACCTCGGAGGGCCAGTTACCCAGGTGTGACATAATACACAGGGCATCTCTCGAGTATGCCAGGGGTTAAAACCTAACTATATTACAGGCTTCAGGACAAGGTCTAAATCTGGGCTAATTTCAAACAGAATAATGATGCACACAGTTTTTCAGCATTTTGTAACGTAGATTACGAATATCGTAATCATTCGCGCTACAAACGTGCTATAAGATCACTTTTTTCAAGTCGTAGGTAAAAAAAATCAAAAAATTGTCGGATTTTGATAGCTATGTACGTCTGTATATATTTGAAAGTAAAGTCACAACAACAACTTGTTCAATTAGATCAAACATTTTTAATGTAAATGTGACATGCATCCTTGTACCTCTGTAATCCCAACTCAGGTAAAAAAAAAGGTAAGTTAGACCCGCGGTGTTAAAAATTCCTTTGGCAAGAACTCACTTATATTTTTATCAATACGTCAGTAGCATGCAAACAAGCACGGTAATGAATTAGTAGCGATAAAAAAATTCATGTAAACATTCGTCCATGGAGCTACCAAGACGGATGCATTTGATGTACTGCTGTACACCTGAGGCTGAAAAAATATGTAAAAAGTTTGGTTTTGAAGCCATGTACTCAAAACGACGTGTTTTCATTTCCTGTGTTATGCTATACGCCTAAACAGATGTTATTTAGTATTAGTACCGATAGAAGTTCATTTTAAAACTCGTACGACATTTTTGTATTTTTTAACCTGAAAAAAGTGACCTTATGACACGTTTGTAGTGCGAATGATTACAGTATTCGTAATCTACGTAAAAAATTCTACAAAACTGTGTGCATCATTATTCTGCTTGACTTTAGTCCAGATTTAGTCCTTGTCCTTTTAGCATTGCTTTTAGGTGTCTTAGCCAAGTCAAAATTTGTTCCGATTTGCGATACAGGTTGAATTTATTAGATTTAATAATTTATGTCGTTCATGTTTTGTCACACTCTTCTCATTAGCCGGTAGGCTAACAGAATCTGTGGCTGTAGGCTCTCTCTCTCTCATTTCCCCAATCCTTATCCTTTACGTGCTCGGACTCGGGGATAGCTGAAATCAGTCCGATTGGTCGCGGTGTGCGATTGACCGATCACATGTTTCGGTGTCTAAATAATCACAATTTAATGTGAACTAATGAGTTTTGCAAACTGCATTGAACGAGAGCAACAAGTTCATTAAGGAGATTAGGAAAAGTCACTTGCACTTCCAAACACGGTCATTTCATGGTATGTACTACATATAATTTCCCATTTGCCCCGCTTGAGAACTTGAGACTGAGAGCCGTTAAAAGTTACCATTTACTATATTTGCCGCACTGGGTGCGCGGAGTAAATCATTCATGCTCATGGATTTAATCCTAATTCACATTGAAAACAAGAAAGAGGTAACTTTGAACCTGAACAGAAGACTAATTCTCTCAGCTTCGGTTGTGGAATTCGGATGATTTTGAACCAAACAGGTTTTCCGAGGGATGAAACCTTCTCTGAAGTAGACCGAAATTTGAAAAAAAAAAGACGTACATTTTCCATACATTGTAAAAAAGTGTGATTTACCCCCAGGAGGTTGTGAATATTTTTGGATGCAAGGATTTCCATTATAGTTTCACAATGTTACCAACAACAACCCCAACAAGTCAGAAGGATGAATCTGGGTCGGCGGGGAAGGCGCGGGCAAAGAAGGCCGTGAGCATGAGCCTGAATAAGAAATCCAAGCCACCATTGGACGACTGGGAAGATATGGCCCCGCCTCGGGTGAGTACAAAGGATTTGCGGAAGCTCCGGACCTGCGTCCCTTTCTACCTGGAGAAGAACGGCATCATCGTCAATGACCTGCAAGATGACAATCTCAGCTGCACTGATTCCAGCTCCTTGTTGTCGGACACCTACGGCTCAGTTCCCAGTGACGACTTGCTGTCTCCGGCGGACCTGGAAGAAATGCCTCCAGTGCAAGAAACCATGTCCCGCTCCACGTCCGTCCAGAAGTACCCCTTAGTGGTGGAGCATAACCTGACCATGGATGAGTTACAGGTAAACAAGATTAAGTTCAATTTATTGGGAATATTTTTGATCCTCTCAATTCTTTGAGGGGAACTTCCTCTTTGTCCTGACCCCTCTCTTCTACTTAGACAGGGTTGTCGGCAATGATGCGAACTAAGAATGGCTTCACTTTTAATTTCTCCCATCTCAACCTGAGCAACTTGGGCTTGCTGGAGATCTCGTTGGCGGGTCGCTTGTCTCATCTCCGATCCATTGACATTTCCATCAACTACATCCAAGGTTGGTCCTCCGACTTTTCTGCACAGTATTTCTCATAAATGAAGGTTTCATGGGTATTTATGTGGACTGCACAGATGTTAATGTACTGGGGAGCATGCCATACTTGCAAATTATTAACGCCTCCCGAAACGAAATCGAAGTGTTTGGGGACTTTCGTGCGCCAGTTGCTCTCCAACAAGTTAATTTCTCCAGGAATAAAATCTTCAAAATTGTCAATTTAGACAAGTTCTGGGGCGTTACTGAAGTGAATTTATCCCGTGAGAATTTACTTATTTCACCAACTGCCACATTGCCTAAGTTGTTGCTCCAATTTTTTGTACGTACATACATAATTTTAAAAAATAATGGAGACTAATTTTGCTCCTGCTTAGACAACTATTTGACCAACGCGGATGGCTTTGAACAATGTCCTCATCTTCGGGTCTTAGATTTGTCCCATAACCGCATCACTTACATAGACAACTTTAATTGTCCCAATTTAGTCGCTTTATTTCTTGTAAGTCCAAAATAGAATCATTTCAATGTGAGGTCTAAAATAATTACGAGCACACTTTTCCCCTGAAAAATAGGGGCGTAACAAACTGCTTTTGCTACAAATATTGAATTTGTACAATAATTAATTACAAATTACAGCACAAGAACAAGTTGGAAAACATTTTCAATTTAAGCAAATGCCAAAGTCTACGAGCTTTGTCGTTGGCCCACAATCAGATTCAGAACTTGGGGCCCCTCAGATATGTCGTTAAACTCCAGGAATTGTGGTTACAAAGTATGTTACAGGGATTTTTACTTGAACTAATCAAGATAAAAAACATTGTTTATGGCTGGATTATCAGCCATTTCCTAAAAAAAACAAATTGGCTGACGCAGACAATAAAATAATGGACATACAAGAACTCGCTCAATTGAAACCTTTACTGAGCCTATTCACACTCATCATTGAGCCCAACCCCTTCAACAGCTTGGGGCTGTGGCGAAAAATGGTCGTTTTCACGCTTTCCCAATTAATGGTTTTGGATGGAACCCCAATCACGCCTCAAGAATCGGTAATTATCGTCGTTTCCGGATCAAAGGGGAATATTAGGCCAAAAATGTTACTGTTCATCTTATTTGAATTAGGTGGACGCCATTAATACATTTAAGCCTTCATTCTGGAAAATTTCCCACGAGAATAGGACGGCCGTGTTACTGGATAAAGCCTGTCAGTCGGCAAACACGATGATTGACGAAAATATTCATAGTCGTGATAGCTTGCCCCCAGTCCTGCTTTTGGTGGGTGCTCCCATGAGCAACTCCTTTACTTTAGCAACGCTTTTGAAGGACAGATTTCGTAGTAAAATTCAATTGGGGTATTATGACTAAAAATATCCTTAATTCCCCTTGTCCTCCTGGTGACCTGACAAAAGTGGTTTTAATAGCATTTCATTTTTCTCCCAATTTTTTGCAGAGGAGTCCATTCCACGGCAACAACCCTGGAATTCCCCAACACAACCAAGGACATCCCCGTGTCCTACGAAAGTTTTTTGAACTTAAAGCGCCGGGGCGAATTCCTGGCGTACAGCCACATTCTGGGTCGGATTTGCGGATTTGCTACGTCACAGGTGACATTTGCCACTTTTCCTCTCCTTCCTGCATTTATCCACAAAAAGACGACACCAAAAAAATGGGAGCATCTTTTCTTAATTATCGTAATTCCTAAGAAATTCTGTTTTTTTTAGATCGCTCGGGCCGCCGAAAGAAATGCGGTGTTGGTTGCATCCGTCCCTTTGGGCATTGCTCTGACTCTGAAACAATGGAAAATTAAGACCAAGACGGTCCTCGTCATGTGCTCTGAAAGGATTGAGGTGACAAATGAGCAGAGGGACATGACACAAGTCATCAAGGAAACGAACCGGCAAAATGGAGACTCCGACCAAACCACCACAGACTCCGATGAGATGCGCTCGCGATTCTGGAGCCAGGATGTGGACAGGCATACCAAGCAGGCCATCGGATTTTTTCAGAAAGGTTCTCTTTCCGAACTTTTTTGTTACTTGTTTACCTTTTTGTGCTTCGAGATTAATAGCGGAGTGACATGAAAAATGCTTCTTCAAATACTCCAGAGGAACTCTTTGACACGGCACTAGAAGGTGACAAGAAGCCTAGCTTTGCTCCTGTGACGGGGAAAATCATTCTCAAAAATAAAGACAAACCAGGTATTTCACAATCCAAATAAAGAAAAAAATGCTTTAAAAGGGTACTCGGATTCTTGGAACTCTAATTCTGAGCAAACCTTTTGGATTTAGATATGCCTCTTATGCCCATGGATTTTGCCAGTCCCAGTGAAGAAACAAATGCTCAGATCATAGAAATCATTCCGGAGACGCCTCCAACGGCCGAAGTAGGTTTTGTATAATAGAATTCAATGTTTTTATTTTTCACATTTGTGCATCTACATAATAGGTATGTATACATACGTCCAAATACGTAATCGTTATGTAACTTTTTAGCAAAAGAAGGAAAGTCCTCCGCTAGTCGCTCCTGATCCGGAGGCCAGCACGTTTGAAGCCAAGAGAATGGAATCCAGGTTGCATGTCAACCCCGATAATATGATGGTGCCGTTGCCAAAAAGCTATGACTTTGATTCCTCCTCGTCGGATGACCTGGATGAGGAAGAAACAGCGGTCAGTTCCGCTCCCAAAAAGTCCAGGTCGAAAAAAAGTAAGCAAAGCAGCGCTCAACCGAACGGGAAGAAATACGAGATCTCCTTCTACTCCTCCTATACGGAAGACATTGCTATTGGAAGCACTTCCAGGCCCAACACAAGTTGTTCCAAGTCCGGCAAGAGTCACTCTCAGGAAACACCCGCCATCTGCACGGATCCTCCATTTGAAAAATTTGTTACCCCAGAACACGTACGACTTTGATTCTTATGGGTGAAACTATTTCTATCGCCTTTGATGGACAGTAAAAACTGGTGGTATTCCCCTTAACAGACGAAGGCGTCTCCCTTTTCCGCTGTCCAGCAACTCCAGCGGTTGCGGCGAATCGCTAGCCTCTTCATGGAGGCGGGAGAGAAATGTCAGTTGAGTAAGGAAATGCCGAATTTGGCCTCCCGAGCCGACCTTGTCACGTCCATTGACTGGAAACATGCTCTGATTGAGCTCCAGGCGCAAGAGCTCCAGGCCGTGGACAATGCCTACACGTTGCTCATCAACAGATTCGGGGAAGAGCATCTGACGGGGGCGAAAACCAAGGATTTCTTCAATTTGTGCCTTCAACCCGCCATTGAGAAAATTAGGTCGGCTCAGACGGGCGATTATGAGTTGGTGTTTTTGAAAAAGGACCCCCTGCCCTACAACTTACCCGAGCCCACCTGTGTTTCCCGGTACAAGCATCCGTTGATTTGCGAAAATGTCGAAGGAAGAATTGTAGGTACTTGACACACTTTTTTAAAGTAATTAATTAATGTTTTCTAACTTGAATGGCCTCGTAATTTCAGTATAAAAATATCTCTTCTGTCTTATAGTTGAGCAATTACCGGATATCAAGAGTCCCCCTGCTAGTGTTGTAGTTGAGACGGTGCCTTCCGCTGAAATACCAAAGCGGGGGAACTCGGCTGAAATGGGAAAGAGTGAGCCACTGGAGAGCAAGCAATCCCTCATATTTGTCCAGCCACCCAAAGCTAGTCTTCAATCAGAAACGACGTCTCAAGGGGCTTTCCTAGCTCCGGGTGAACCCGATAAGGACAAGGTGGCCTGTTCCACCGTAATCAACCCCAACTTTGGCTTCGGCCCCCACGACGTTTGCTGTAAAGAGCCGGAGAAGAAATGCCTCCATCCAATTTGTTGTACCCTCAAGGAGGACCGGGGCACCTTTTATAAGGGGGACTTGCAAGTGAATTTTCTGGAGACATTACCCCCATCCTTGATATCCGCCATTGGCTCCCCGCCCCAATCCTCCGAATTATGGTTTGAGGAATGGGAGCTTGAGGGTGAGGGGATGGAAACAACCACGGGGATTCTTCAACAATCCCGTCCTTCCAAACTCTCCACTTCCGGATCCTTGATGAGTACAGAACAGTGCATGCCACAACTTCCCCGAATCCGTCGGTCCACCAATGACCGCTATGACGAGATGCCCGGTGAGGGTGATCCGATCCAAACGTTGATGCACGCGGCTCCGCCGCCCTCCCAAAATTCTTGTAGTCCCAAGAGTGGGACGAGTGAAAGGAAGCAATCCATCGGCAGGGAATTGCCCCTCGAATTGGACGACGACAAGCCCCACGCTCATACTTTGAGGAGACACAAGGAAACGACGAGGGCCGCCATTTTGCACGTCCGGGATTCCTACATCCAATTTCACCAAGACAACCCCGGCTTCTTCTCCCTCTTGGTTCAGTCGGAAACCATTGATTGTTGCTTGGACACACTCAGTGACATCGTTAATGGGATGTTGGAGGAGAGTGCCAAGTTCAAGCCCGCCCGGGTCATCACCTACGCCGGAGAGAATTTCCTGGACTCCCCCAAATTTATTAAGGAACGAATGCACAAATATAAATTGCTCTCCGAACAATTCTCCAAAGGCAACCCTCCTCCGTACATGATTCCACCCCCAAATTGCAAGAAAGCTCCTACCCAAGTCAACTTTGAGCCGTCCAGGTGCCCGGATAATTTATTTTATCCCTTTCCTCAACGAAGGCCGAAAATTACGAAGATTCGCAAGCTGATTCAATCATAAAGAAACCAATTACCTAATAATACTCCACATTTAAGACGTGCTGTTGTAACTGATGTATTTAAGAACCAATAAATAATTTTATTGTTGTGACTACTCCTCGTTCTTCAAGGCTTTACTCGAGGATCTTGTTCGGGGAAATGTTAATTGCCTTAATTAATGTTCGGGGCAAAATCTAATTAATGGTAAGCATTGTACATTAATAATTATAGCTTTTTAAATGACGAAAATTGTCACTAAAACATGTGCTAAATTACACATTCTCCAACATTTTCGTCAGTTGCACGATGGTCATGGTCACAGGACAGACGCACAAAAATCGCATTACCAAAGTAGGATGATAGGAAGGGAAAAAATAGAATATTACATGAGATCGTGTGAAGATCTAATCTTTTAGGAATCTAAGATTCCTATATCAAATTCCTCAATGAATTCGGTATGAAAAGAATAAAATAAGTGCAATTTGTGTCTAAAAGGAAGTAATAGCAATAAAGTGCTGAAAGCATGTTACAGAATATTTAGATAAGGTATTTTACAAGTACTTCATCAAGTATTCCTACAAACTGGTGCAAATGTATCATTACACACATGTACACTCCTTGCTCACAAAGCCGGAGCTACCTCACTTGATAATGTGGTAGCAATTCCCACAAGTAAATAGAGGTGTTTCCATAGGCATGCTCTTTTCGTACAAGCACTTCCCTAAACTCGCATGCCTTTGATTAAGACAACTTCGTATTACATCTTGAGCACGCCAGAATTCCCATGCATAAGAAGTTAAGCAAACATATCTTGTAATTTCAGCCGTTTTAACAGTCAGCATGGGTTTTTACGTAAATATATTCATACAGTTTGCAGAACAGCTTACTATGCTAGCACATAGCGTTTACCGGGAACGTGCCTAAAATGTGGTTTTAGCTCATATTGAAGGACAACTGCTTCTAATTAAAAGAATTATGTCTTGGAGTCAATTTCAAATAATGGGCATAGTGCCGTCTGTTTAGCTGGCTGATACGCCATATAACATGTAGAACTGACTCAGGTGGCCAAACCTCATGGATGAACAATAGTGAGAGCCAAGACAAAATTTTCCAAGGGAAATCCCGATAGATAATCTGCCAAAAATGCTTGAAAGGATTATTGTCCCTGGAATGACAATGCCAGTATCAGCGGTGTCCAGATGAATCGTGGGACAAGGAGCAACTGTCAAGGTAAAAGCCTCGCGCATGGACTTCTTTCCAGCCTACAATATGTTGGGAAGAGCAAATTAAAAATCGTCATTTTTTTCTCTCTCACTGCCAAAATTGTTGTGAAAGGTCAGAAATGCTTCCGGGCCAAGAGTGTAAGGGATGTTTTTTCAGGTCACTGGGACGATGAAAGAGAAAAGTTATGAAGTACATTTTGCTTTGACCACACGCCTCAACTGGGTTGCTTCACAGCAAGTGAATTATAAAGAGATGGTCGGAGATAAACACATGCTCTTTATTATATAAAGACTCAAACAAAATCTCTTCACTTGCTCCTCCTCGCCCTCCAGTGCCGCTTCATTCTTACAGGGAGCAATACGTGCGGGATTGCCCTTGTCTTTGGACTACGACTAGTCATTTACATTGTTAATAATGAGTGACTGTTTGAGTGTATTGTAGGTGGTGTAAAGCGGTGGGAACAATATTTCCCTTTTCTATCTGTATTTACCGGTCAAATCATGTCGGTGACAAAATCCCTGTTGTTCGCTAATAATCGGTGGTTCGTCAAAATCGCGTATGGCTTCATTGCCTCTCTGGGCATGTTCCTAGTCACTTGGGAGCGAGGTGACATTTTCGTGGATAATTTCCTCTCGCGTCTGCATGGGAGAAATGAGGATTTTGATTTCATTGTCGGTGAGTACATTTTTTGTTTTTTTTTGTCGGACGAGATTAGGTTTTGTATATTTTTGGAGAATTGTACCCGCTTCTGAAAAATTTTCACCACCAATTTTTGGTGCCGTTTCTCTGGAGTCTTGAAGATAGAGGGTAAAAATTATAAAATATTTTGTGGAAATGATGCCATTTCAATGGTCTTCAGTGGGATCGGGAGCCGGCGGTTCAGTTGTAGCAAGTCGCCTCACGGAAAATCCTCACTGGAATGTGTTACTGATTGAAGCTGGAGGAGAGCCCGCACCCTTCCATTCCATCCCGTGCCTAGCATTTTATTTAAACAACTACCAATCCACAGATTGGCACCATGTCACAGTCTCTCAGAAGGATGTGGGTGGTTTCTCCAATAATGAGGTAATTAATTAAAAACGTAAAGGGCTACATGGTCGAAAAAATCTCATTTCACCCCAGATTCCTAGTCATTCGTCATTCCAAAGCTGAAAGTCAATGAGTATCACCGCAAAAAAAAAAAAAAAAGAGTTGATTATCCTCATTTGTTCAGCAATTCGTGTGGTCGCAAGGGAAATCCCTCGGAGGCTCTTCCAACATTCACCATATGATATGGGCACGAGGGAGTGCAGGGGACTACAACAATTGGGCGAACATCACGGGAGATTCCAGCTGGAATTTTGACAATGTTTTACCGTACTTTAAGCGAAGCGAGGATTATCACGGTGGATGGATAAATGGTGGGAAATAGTGGCAATTAATTTCAATAATGACAATTAATTTAATCAAAAATTAATTTATGGAATGTCGCCAGGAAGTTGTCCAGTAATTTAATTTGAATCCTCCCATTTCATTTGTTTAAGAGGATTTACACGGTCGTGATGGACCCATTAATATTGAAATACCTGACTACCATCCCATGTCCGAGTACTTTGTCCAGGCAGCTCAAGAATTGGGTTACAATCAAGTTGATCTCAATGGAAACTACAATGTGGATGGGGTAGATGAGATTCATTATGGAAGTAAAAGGGGCACGCGACATGATGTCTATAAAGCATTCATTAAAGGGGCAAGGAGGAGGAAAAATCTTACAATTTACAAATTTTCTCACGTAACCAAGGTACCACAGCTCCAGGTTTAAGGTAGAATTAAAAAAAAAAAAACAAGCAAAAAACAAAATAAATATACATAATATATCTTTGTTAAAGATTCTCATAGACGAAAACAATGAGGCATTCGGGGTGGAGTACGACAGACATGGAAAGACCAAGAGGGCTTTCGCAAGGAATGAAATTATCCTTTCTGCTGGAGCCGTTCAAACTCCAAAGTTGTTGATGCTGTCTGGAATTGGACCGAAAGAGCATCTGGAAAACTTGGGGGTAATAACAACGTCCCAGTCTTTATAATGATTACACACAGTTTTTTTTTAGGGATTTGATTTCTCATAAAACCACTGGATAGATTTCGCTGAAAGTGGATCTACCCGTTGGAAGTAATTTGCAAGATCACCTGGGATCTCTTCTGGGACCATTCACGATCGAGGAGCCGAAGAGTTTTTTGGCAGATCGGGACGTGACGCCCAGTGCTTTCCTGCGGTACTTAACTCATGGTCAAGGAGTCCCATCAACAGCCGGTACTCAGGCCATCGGAGTCTTTTCTTCGTCCTTGGCGGATCAGCAGGATAATAATAACAAATGGCCGGATATACTCACTCTCTTCGCTCCCATTGGAATTCATCGGACCTTCGGGACGGATTTGGCTCGTTCCTTCGGACTCCTAGAAGAAAAGCTGTCGGATTATGTGCTACCCTCTCAGAATAAAGATGCATTTTGGTTCTTAATATCCGTGGGGAGGCCCAAATCCACGGGTCATGTCCAGCTTGCAAGTGCAGATCCGTATGATGAAGTCCTTATCAACCCACAATATTATCAACATCCAGATGATATCAAAAAAATTGTTGAAGGTATTTTCTTATCCAGAAATAATTATTTTCTCCAAAATTAAGTTTTGTTGTTTCCATCTCTCCAGAATATCATTTCTTGATATCTCCAAAACTGATTATAGTTAATTTTCTCCGGAATTGGTTTTCTTGCACAACATTTATGATGTTATTTTCTCCATAGAATATTAGCTTTCTTGAATAACATCTACGGGTATAGGGAATTTTTTCCTCCAGAATTAGAGTTTGTTGACTTCTTCTCTCCACCATTGGTTTTCTTGAATAACATTTATGCACGCGGTATTTTTTTTTACTCCTGTAAAACCTACGACGTGCATAATTGACCAGCTTTCCAGTTTTTTGCAAGTATGACGTTATGCCCAATAATTTATGTAACATTTTTACAGCCTTAAAACTGCACGTAAGGTTGGCGGAGGAGACGGAAACTTTCAAAAAACTTGGATCACGTCTCGCAGGAAACCACTTGCCAGGCTGTCAAAATGAGACTTTTGCCAGCGATACTTATTGGGAATGCTACGCGCGTCAGTTGGCCGTTTCTCTCAATCACTTCACGGGAACGGCGGCCATGGGAGAAGGATCGAGTAAAGAGGCCGTGGTTGACCCCAAACTCCGGGTCAGAGGCACCAAAAGGCTGAGGGTCGTTGATGCGTCTGTCATTCCGCAAATTCCCGTGGTCAACATTCATGCCACAGTGATTATGATTGGAGAAAAGGCGGCGGATCTCATCAAAGAATATTGGGCCTTAAAAACACCGGCGTACAGATCAAAAATTTCTTCCTCAATTTTCTCCTAATTTTTTTTTGCCAATCCTACTAGTACCATTTTTTGTCTGTGTGGAAATATATGAGTGTGAATGTGTGTCATACTCCTTTTTATTTTGTAATGAATGCAAGTGTGCAAGTTAT
>JAQGBT010006880.1:0-11764 GCA_034698585.1 Disparrhopalites patrizii | reverse complement strand
TACATCCATATAATTAATAATTACCAATTATTATGACCAAATTTTGGTAGGCAATTACTCAATTACTAATTACTGCATGTAATTTAATTATTAATTAAAATATAGTAATTGTAATTACGCACAGGCCTGGTAAAGAATAACAAGCAGTAAGAAGTTTTATCATTGATTTACTCTGAAGTAAAAGCAATAATATGAATAAGGACAAAACAATTCTCCTTCTCTTAAACAAACGTATGTACACAGTCAATAAAAAATACAGAATATAATATAGGCACACATCCAACACATGAATAAACAAAATATTTTGCGCAATTAAAATCCATAATATACACGATTCGAACATGGAATCTAGACGGTAGGCTTTTTGGAAGTGGGAGGGGAGCCGGAAGCAGGAGCTACTTTTTTCATGCTACCAACACTATGAACACTACTGCGATTGAGCAAGGCTCCTCCGGAACCCGCAGCTGGTCTACCAGCTCCAACACTAGCCCGATTAGCTCCAACACTAGCACGATTAGCCTGGACTCCTCCGGATGCTACTCCAGTCCCGGTTGCTCTCCTTTTGTTCGGGCTGTTGCTGGGTCTTTTGCCTCCCGCTCCCGGTACATTTCGTGATGGCATTCTACCAGCATTTCCCGATTCCGGATAGGCGGAACCTCCTGCTGAAGCTACAGATTGATGATGAGGATGGGGCACGGCATGGGGATTGGATATTGTTGAGCCCGACCTTGGTCGACGTCTTTTTCGTCTTTGTTTCCCTGGTCCCTTCCCACTGCCAGGCGCCAACGGAGCAAATGATGTGGAAGTGGTAGAATCCGTATCAGATCTCGCACCTAACTTCCCATGGGATACTTGAGCAACTTTTTCCAGAACCACGGTTTGCACTTGACCTTTCTTTCTGACGATGAATAATTTGACTGGTAAGAAAATGGGGATAGTAAATATCAGGACACCCAAGGGAGAAATGGCTAATTTGGTCCAAAATGCGGCACTATTGGAAAAGTTCGGGCCCTCTGCGCGTGGACTGCAATAGAGAAGTTTCAGTAGCTTAGCTTTCGTTTTAGTAGCTCAGTCTTGGTTAATTTATATGCTTTTTTATATATACAAAATTCAATCATTATTCTCACCGGAAGAAATTCGTAATCCCCATCATAAGACTTAGGGAACCAAATATCAAAAAAAGGTGAAATAGGGACCAGTTATATTTAACGCGCTTTCCCTCATCCAAGAACTCATCCTCCGAAGATGAATATGTTGAGGAGGAATGTTCCGATGGTTCTCGATGAGATTGATTTAGTGGTGGCTTTTGTTGACCCGGTGGACTTGTTGGACCTGTGCTTGCTTGGGAGAAATTTTTGTTAGTTAATTAAGGCTAGCTACTTGCTGTTTGCAACATAATTACGTTATGTGTTTAAACCAGGAATAGACACAATACAATATGTACATTGTGGATTGCGATACCTGTCCCTGCTGTTGGATTTCCTGGTACACTGTTAGCTGGATTCCCAGGGGGAGCAGGACCTGTATGCTTAAGAATGCCATGAGGCTGTGACGCCGGCTTGTTTCCATCATGGAAACTTATGCCAGGTTTAGGCGTTCCTCCTGCAGTACTCGTACTCTGCGTTGCACTTCCGGCTTCAACATCTTTACTTGCTTGGTCACTAAGGGGAGCTCCTGGTGGTTTTGGTGTCGTCGGTGTTTCAATTCCGGGTTCGATGATAGCAAATGCAGTTTTGTAAACGTGAGATAAAGGTGCAGAATCTGTACGGGGACCCCGGAATAATGTAAAGTAGGCCAGGGTAAGCCACACAAAGACCGCGTGAGTAAAGCCTTCTGGAGCAAATGCCACATCCGCAACGTCACCACTTGGTCGAAATGGGTAATAAATTGGGCGACAAGTGACATCTTCGGCATAGTGTAAATACATTCAGAAATCAGATTTCAGGGTTGAAAAAATAGTTTTTATAAACATACATTTAACATCCACGAACAAAGTTCATGAATTCATTATTAAAAAATGTAATTTCCCCTTACCAGGATGATTTCCAAGGGCGAGAAAAATGGCAAATACACTATGATTAAAAACAACAGCCGCCTGAAGAATTCCTGTGTTCGGGTAAATGTTATGTTCGCCAACCAAACGAACAATTGCAACGAAAGTAACAAATACAGCTACAGCAACCGCGTAAATCATCAGACCTATACTGAACCCACAAGTGGCACCCTCAGCAAAAATATCCTGTTACAAATAAATTGGTAATTTTCATGGGTCGTTGCGGTGTTCATCATACGTTCAGTTTTTTAAAACCGTAATGCTTCTATCACAATCTTACCGCAGGTTCGGTGTCTTCTACAAAAAAAATACCGTTTTTGTTTCAGATACACTTTTCTTATCCTTTCTTTAGTCGACAAAATTGGTTCGAAATTGTATTGGTAAAAATAATTGTCAATTGTATGTAAACATATTTCACCCACCTATCGCCGACAATCTTTTCACGTAGAACTGTCCAATAAGAGACAGCATAGCAAATCCAACAAAGTAAGTCGTAAATACAAGAACTATGTATACAGGATGCTTCCAATACCTTCAAAAGTACACAAAAAAATGTTTAAGGGTACTCCTTCTGTTGACGAGCAGAAGGTGTTAAAGAAATTAAAATCAAGTAGATGTTAAGAGAAGCATATCATTCATTCAAGTTATTCACGTACTTATCAGGATCATCAGAACATTTTCTAAAACAAATGACAACTAATTCGCAAACATCCAGGATGAAGATGAATGTTGGGAAAGCAAATAGAAACGTAGCCACTAATCCGATAAAGAAGAGGACTTCGTCGAAAATGGCGTTGTTGGACAAGGTGACAAACAAGCAGAAGACTCCAAGCAAAATGCAGTACAGGAGGAGCTTCCAACACCAATATCCCTGATGTACCCCGGGTCGGCATTTGTCTTGGCTGGAGTGGACGTGGATGACAACGAGTCCGATTATTAAAAATAACATTGCAGCAGAGATGAAGATCCTGTACACCATGAAATAACCCGCGTGACCCGTGCAATCCCCGAAGTAGCTATCGAATTTTATCAAGTTGTTATTTTCGTCCCTGCAAAAGTACAACTGTCAAAGCCATAAATCATGGTTAATAGGTTGGCAAAGATACAATCTGTTAACAAAAGAAAAGATAAATAAATACTAAATACATATATTAAATTCTCACGCCAGCGAGACCCTTCGATTCAGTTTCTGGGTAACTGATGATGAAAATACAGGCGAACGCACTGACAAATGCCATGAAAGCGAAGTACATCAACTTGACCGCAACGGATTCCTGGAAGCACGTTCCTGACTTGTTGCAGCAACAACGAAATGGTTCTGGACCGGTCCAGGGCTACAAACGTGCACAATGCTTTTTTAAGGAACAAAAGCGGACAAATTGAAAGTTCAAAAACAATAAAAAAAAAGTACTAACTAATATACTAGTTTAGTCCAGATATCATGCAAATAATTGACCAAAATTCAATTACATTTTGAAAACCGGAGCAACACCGGTACGTTCCTGGTTTCAACGGCTTCAACAATGTTGTCTTCTTTTCTTTCGGTGATCTGTTGCCGAAATCTTGTGATTGCTTCTGATCCGGCTTTCTCTCCGGTGGTGGTGCTTTTTTGATGCTCTCCGCAGACTTCTTGTCTTCCGGTTGTTTCGTTTCCTCGTGGAGGTCGAAGTACATTTTGATATCGAATACGTATAGTTCTGAAACAACAGAGAAGAATTCCAGGATCCTTTACGCAATCCTTTCCTTGAAATAATTTTCGTGGTACGGGCAGTACGGAATCATTTTGCCCTTTCCCCTTCCGACATCATACTATATCATAGATCCCAAATACCCGGTTGATGGGTTGACCTTTCCAAAGTAAACAAACATAAAGCACATCAAACAGATTTTCAGAATGTATGTACATGTATACAATATGGTGTATAGGTATTATGTACACTACACATCGAGAGTGATGAAGCGCATAATCGGACCGTCTTCATGCATCCTTGATTAATGCATAAAATGATCAAATATATCAAATCCACAATTATTAAACAATTAACTTTTCGACTAGGGCTTTACGGATGCACAGAAAAAATTTTGTTTGGTGATATATATACGGTTTGAAGATTTGGTATGAAGATTTTTGTTCACATCAAAATTGAAACAATTTTTTTTCGTTTTTGCGTTTATTCGCAAATTCGCAAGTGTTGAAGATGCTTCACTTGTTCATGTAACTGCAGTACAAGAAAGCAACAACAATTATTAAATTGTTTTCAATCAAAAATCAGTAAAACAAAGGAAGAAAAAAGATTTGTCCATAATTGTGGCTTCTCCCTCTTAATCTCCAGCGCTAGGGTCTTATCTCCAGAAATCTTCACTCTCTCATTTTCCCATGATTTTCTCTCCCTTGAATACTATACTTACTTGATTTTGAATACCCAAAAATAATCTACAATATACGTACATATACGTATATATACATGTATACATATGGGCACATATGCATGAGAAAAAATATTTTACTATAAAGTAAAATATTCGTTTTTCTATAACGATTTTATTCGATTGGAGTTTGACCCCGGCGCTCGGCATTGAAGTCCAAAGTCCACAAAATAAGAGAGAAGCGCCATAATTTATATACCATGGATAAATGTTTCTCCTTTCGTTTTTGATTGATTTTCGATTGACAAATATGGAAGTAATAAGTAATCTAATAATTTATTTCTCGTATACTGTATTTATAGTTAATTGAAGCATCTTCAAACGAAATTTTGCAAATAAACGCAAGACAAAAAATTTGCGCAAATTTGTTTTGCTTAAAGTTTAAAAAAATGTTATAATTTGTCATTTCTTTTGCATATTATCTATAATATTACCAAACAAAATTGCGTGTGCCTACGGAAGGCGTTGTTAAACCAAACATCTGCAAATTGTTGATGGACCGAGAGAATTCTTTTTTTGCGTGTTTTTTTGTGTGTTAAATAAAAATTGTGTAAAACTATTTGAATTTTGAAATGAATCAGTAGTCTTTCGTGGAAGCAATCGGATATTGTATGTTGATTCAGCGGGTTTGAAACGCATTTTTTATTATAGAAATTATAGTTCCAAAATATTTTTTTGAATACATTTTGCTTCTATTAAAATTGTAGGTACATGTTAAAAATTGTTTCCACTACAGAATTAAACTCCCTGATTAATTTTCCACGCAGTAAATGTTCAATTTTGGATTATTGGAAATTAGAATTGAACTCACCATCACCAACGAACTTCAGCCGTCCTGACCTCGTGACGTCGTGACCCTGATCCTGAGGTCCTACAGATAAAATCTGAGTCCTGACACACACTATTGTCCTCACGTATGGGTATTATTATAGGCGTAGGTTCAGAATCTGTACTTCTGTCTGAGGTCTCTGAAGTCTGTTCAGTCTGAGTTTGTCTGAACAATTTCTACTAAATTTCTACTAAATCTGATATAAATTCTGAACTGAAGTCTTCACCTCTTCAGATCAGGAAATCAGGATCAGATTCAAAATAGAAATTGTACAGGAGGTGTACTTGTGTTACTTGTGTACATTAGCAATTAGCACATAATACATTCTACTTGTACGATCAACATCTGCAATAACGATTTTAATTAATAATTATTATGTATGTATACATGCATTTATGCATGCATATACGGATTCACGGATACACAGTACTTTTCATATGTTCGATCTCGATGTGACACACCTTTCATGACCAATAGTAAACAGGAAGTAACGAAATCCCATTTCCCAATTTTGCAACAAAAACTCAAGTTTTAATTTGAAGACCAAACTTCATCGGATGATGTCACCCACCGCGGGAGAACAGGCATCGTAGCATGGTAAAGTCCCGTCATGTAGGAATGGATCATGGGCGGAGTCCGTTTTCCGGTAAACGGTATCAGGTAAACTTCGGTATCACGCCCAAACCCATTCCTGCTAATGCATTGGTGTACTCCCCTGGACCCCTCCGTACTCCGTTCCTGATCCTGATTCCAGGAAACGGAGTACTGCTAATGGACCATTAAATGGAGTGCACTGTGTGATAGGTAGAGTAATGCAAGAGAGTTCACCGATACACTAGCAAGATAGGGCTTGGGCAGTAGCCCACCGGGCGTGATGAGAAGTGATACCGTTTACCGGAAAACGGACTCCGCCCATGATCCACTCCGACATGGCGGGGTTATGGACAATAATTTCGTTTCGCCGATTGTCTTGCTCCGTTTTGAAATTTGCGCAAAGTGCAATAAAAACATTTCTCTGCTGTACTGCGAACAAAATTCGCCGAAAGCGTCTGCCACTGTCGGTAATAAGTGTAGTAATTGGTGGCCAAAATCATAAGCCTGCTCTTGGTCTAATAATTTTTTCTTGGGCGCTAGATAAGCGCCGATTCGCCCTGTTTGTATTTGAAGTATAGTGCATTTTGATTTTTTGTCTTCTGACCGAGTTTTATGGAACTAGATAAAACCATTGTCATCTATAAGCGCAGACGAAAATGGCGAAAAATAAGTTTTTGACTTACTTCCGACGGAGGCATGCCCCGAAGAAAGATGTGTTCTGACGTCCGACCTAGTTGCATTGAAAGCGACTCAACTGCCCTCTTTGCAAATAGCAAAACGCCGCGATGTCTACTACTGATCTACAATGATGGGCGTCTGATGAAGTTGGATTAACAAGTTCAAATATGAGCCTCATCGCCGGAGAATTAGGATTTAGGTACTTTGGATTAATAATAAAATTATCGCAATGAAAGAATTATATTATTATTATTTATATTTTATATCGTTCCAAGTTCCAACTTCCAACCCCAGCCAAATGGCCCATCGCCCATAGCCATATAGCGCCATAGCGGTGTACCCGACAAAACATGGTATGCTATGATGCGACTCTAACTAGATTATTTAGGAGAATACAGATGAATGATGAATTCAGATCAAATGATTCTAAATTCATTATAAGCACAACAGCACAAGTTCATAATAATTAATAATAATAAGCAAAAGTATGTACAGTAATTACATGGATTCGATAATCGATACAAATAATTACGATGATTTGCCGATTACCGATATACTGATTATACCGGTAGATAATACCGATTTCAAATTATTAATTTATGTATGTATGTGTATGTGTGTATACATATACCTAACCTACGTACATTTTGCAAATGTGGAGTTGGAGTCCCAATTCCCAATGTGGACTCAATGGACTGACAAAGAAATTTTAAGGAATAAGTAATCGAATCGGTCACGTTCTCAGGTTCGGGTCATTCTCTCCTCAGTGTTCTGTCCTCAGTTTCAGTTCCTCAGAGACTGGTGTGGGTTTTGGATATTTAGCTTTTATTTTGCTGAATCTGTGTAAGAATAAGATTTCGGATTTTCGGATTTTGAACTCAAATCCGCAGGAATTTCGTCCTACCTTTGCTACCAGAAAACATTATTATGTCCGTTTCCGTTTTGTGGAATGTGGGAAATGGGATAATGGAAAGTATCGAAGTATGTCATGCAGCATGCATTATAATTATGCATATGTATGTATATCTTACTATGTATGTGTACATATATATGATATGCATGTATGTTTTTATAAATCAAGGCCTACGAAACGTAAGAATCTTGGGTCTCATTCTCAAAACAATCTTACGACAAACGCAATGTACCTACATAATGTATTTGCTTATGGAATGTCGACCTACGACTACGACTATGAACTATGACCAATGACCATTGTCTTCCCCTTGTCTGCATGTATCTATGCACACTGGGTGACTTTGTTTTTTTTTATCTGCATTCACAGACCCGAACCCGACTATTGCTCGTACGAATAGGTACGTAATTCCTCTTGTATCGTCGTTATCTGGAAGATTCCGGGGATGGAGAACCTAGAAGTTGAAAACTAAGATCCAAGATGGATGAAAATATTTACGTGAATGATGTCCCTCCGAAGCATCGATCACACAGCAAATCAGTGGCAGGGTCTGTTCGTAGTGAGGACGTGAGCAAGAGGAGTGTTAGTGTCAGTACACGCGGACTTGCTATCACTACGACCCAAAGCCGGAGAGACACCTTGGGAAATACTATTATTGTAGAACCTCTCAGGAGGAATTGTTGTTCAAGATGTTGCCGAAATTTATTTGTCCACGGGGTAAGACTAGGCCTTGCTGAATCGTTGAAATACGTATATATGGGTAGGTATGTTAAAAAATGCGGACTAATTCACTGTCGTGATTTGGTTCTTGAATGGAAATAATTTTGTTCTGAACAGAGTTGTATTGGCCCAGCCTCATGCTCTTTCATTTCTCTCTGCTCATGTTGGCCTTGTTGCAAAGCAAGGTATTTTGGACATCTCAATAGATCTTCCTTCGCCACCAAACTGGTCTACTTGATTTCCTTGGCTTTCATCATGGCATGTTCTGCTGTGTTCATTCTGGGTGCCCCCTACATATTTGACGACGGAGTAAACGAAGCTATCGATGTGAGTTAGATGATTGATAATTCCTTTATCGATCAGAATTTGCAAATCGGTCTGCTTTCTTTCACAACTCTCAATCCTCATTGAATCAGAGCTCCGAACGAATCGAATATTTTCATGATTTGGTTTGTATTCGATTCGAATTCGAATTTTTGATTGCTACTATTTGGATTCGATTCGGGTTGATTTTTCGCAGCGAATAATGCTGCCAAATTGGATTTAAAAAATGAACGGCATTGTGATTTGAATTCGGGTTGTATTCGATTCTTAAATTCGAAAAATATTCGATTCGGATTTGTATTCGAATCCAATTCGAATATAATCCAAAATGTCGTGGTGTAAGACCCAATAGTGACTAAGTGCATGTAAAACTAAAGCTTTAAATACATTTGCTAACAGCCTTTTGAAACCTTTTAGGCAAATTATGGAGAACCAATACGGATCAATACAATCGAATATTTTGTGAATTCGTATCCGTATTCGCTTCGAATTTACAAACAAATACTCATTCTAGATTTGTATTTGGTTTGGATTCGTTTTAGAAGGCAATTTCGGTTTTTACTTGTACTCGTATGCGATTCGAATTCAACCGAATCCAGAACATTTGGATTCGATTCTGTTTGAATTCGAATATTAATCGTATTCGTTCGGAGCTCTCATTGAATGCACAATTCTCATTGAAATATTTCAGTTACCCCCATGTAGATCTTCCTCGGGTGAATACTACGAAATCGGGGGCTGGTGGAAGGACTGTCGGGGTCATGGAGGTTATTTTTTGGTGTACCGACTCTTCCTGGCCTACGATTTAATTCTATTCTTCCTGGCCTTCTGCACGATTGGTGCTACAACCAGTAAAGATTTCTGTCGACCCAGTTTGCACCAGGGATTTTGGTTGTGTAAATTCCTTCTGTACGTGGGAATTGCCGTGGTGGTGGTGATGTTCATCACGGTGAACGAGAAGGGAAGCCTCAGATTCGATGAGGTTTGGATGTACTGTGGACTGGCGGGGAATGTGCTCTTTTCCATCCCACAATTAATTTTCTTTTTGGAGATCATCGAGAAAGTTATAGTGAAGATCAAGGCTGGGAATAATACCAAGCGTGGGTAATTGTTTTGCTATCATTCTGGCTACGACACTTGATTGAGTGTCCTAACTTTTTGTTCTTGGAATAGAAAGATCATCTACTGGGGCCTAACTCTCTTTACGTACTTGGCCGACTTTGCCTTGCTGGTCTTCCTCTGCTTATTCTACACCTACAGAATCCCTTCGAGACTGGATAATCCCTTCGGTTAGTAGTTGTATTATTCAGACAAAGTTTTCAAGGTATGACATCCAAATCGATATTCGAATTCAAATCGGAATTATATTCACATTTTTCAGTAGTTTAATCGGAATTGGAATACAAATTTTTGTCAGAAAAATGTTTTAATCGGAATTGGAATACATATTTTTGTCAGAAAAATATTTTAATTGGAATTTATAGTTACAAATACATTCGAAATTCAAATTTTTGTAATCACAATTTGGCATTTGGATTCTGATACATTATTCGTATTCGAAAATTCTTTCATTGTGTTGTTTCCCTTTGGGCAAGTTTATTTTATTTTTTTGCAAAATCAAGATTTTGTAACGATTAACGATGATTTTTTCAATTGGCAGGAATATGAATATTTCTTCCGTAAAAGCATGGATTTTTGCAAAATCAGAGTTACTGAGTCAATTCACAATTGCGTGGATTGATTTTTGCATTTATTTTAAGCTACAAATTATGCCAGATGGCATTACAAATAAAATTCGTAAAAGTATTCGAAAAGTATTGAAATACGTATTCATATTTCTGAATGTTCGAACAAAATTGTACAGGAATTAGAATTTATATTTCAGATATCCTAAATTTAAATTTGTAATTAGGAAAAACACACATTTTAATTCGAATTTTAATTCATATTTTTTCGGATGTCAATCCATGGAGTATCTTAAAGTACCTTCACTACTACTCGGTTTAATACATGATTTATAATGAAATTAATTTATTTCATTCTGATTTCGCAGGGGAAGCTGTTGTGGTAATCTTTCCTTTTAGTTTACATCAGTACATAAAAGATTTTTTTATTCAAAATCATTCCCGTCGAATATTCAAAATATTCCCCACGAATTTTTCATCGTGTGTATAGAACTACGGCATGGGAAGCTTATGTCTGGTCAATGTCATCGTCATTAGTTATTGCTTGGGCGTTGGGATCGTCTGCACAGCCGCCATGATTTGGCATCGATACTATTTGAACAACCAAGTCTATCCTAATGTAGGACTTCTTCATTCCGCCTTTGTCTTCGGCCACACAATCGTCTGCGTGTACGTGTCCCTTGGCAATAGCGTGGGTAATTTACTAAATTGTCATTTTAATCTCAGAATTATGAATCCTTGAAATAGCTACATTTTTTAAATACATTTTTGACTGGCTTAAATTACTCTTGTGAATGACTTTGAATCCTGTTTCCCCTTGAAAAAGATGTGGAATGCCGCTTCGTGTGGTATCCGTACCGGTACAATCCGTTCAGCCTGGACGTGACCTCTAGTGCCGAGGGCATGGTTCACGTCGCAATGGTCTCATTTACAATCATCTACTTCTCCCTGTTCGCATTCACCAACTCCACAGCGCCCTTATCCAAGGCACTGGACTTCATTTGTTGCAAGGGCTATGAGCAAAAGCAGGAGGTGGATGACGATGAGTTGTCCACGGAGAGATCCTATCAAAATATTCCTGTGACGAAGCGCCAATTTCTATTGTTGAATGATGAGGCGAAACAACTACAATACTCCTGGGCCTGTTTCCATGTCTTTTTGATCTTGGGATCGCTCAGCATTATGATGGGACTCACCAATTTTATTCGGTATGAAGACTCAGAGCTCCGAACGAATCGAATATTTCATCAAGATTTTGTTTGGATTCGATTCGAATTTGAAAATTCGAATTTTTTATTCCTACCATTTGGATTCGGATTGATTTGGAATCGAACAATAATGCTCCCGAATTGGATTTGAAAAATGAACGATATTGTCATTTGATTTCGGTTTGTATTCGATTCTTAAAATTTCGAAAAATATTGGATTCGGATTTGTATTCGAATTGGATTCGGATTTGTATTCGAATTGGATTCGGAATTGGATTCGGAATTGGATTCGGAATTGGATTCGGATTCGGCCTTTCGCACCTTTTAGGAAAA
>JAQGBT010006879.1:0-11768 GCA_034698585.1 Disparrhopalites patrizii | reverse complement strand
GAGAGTTGTTATAGAAAAAAAGTTATTATAAGGAGAGTTGTTATAGAAAAAAAGTTATTATAAGGAGAGTTGTTATAGAAAAAAAGTTATTATAAGGAGAGTTGTTATATAGAGAAAAATGGATGTAATGGAATCTCTCTATAAAAACATCAAAGGGAGCCAAAATTTTGCTGCTATAAAAGGAATGTTGTCATAAAGAACACAGTTATTATGTATTCTATGTACAAGATGCTGCGAATTTCATGACGTTATGGAGAACATGTTGTTATAAGGGGTGCTGCTATGGAATGACTCCACTGTAACAATTTTCTTTACAACAACATTTCTCTGTAACAACATTATGTTTTCCGCCCTTCGTACATGTCAAATGCACATTTAATGTCACATGACAACATTTCCCAGTAACATTTTTTTCCTTCCCTTCAGTATTGTTGTAGAGAAACTCCAGTATTTTTTGTACACAATGCAAAAACACATAGACTCCTATAAAGGTGGGAACGATCTGATTTGATCTAAAACTTTTAGTTCGATCCGTTTCAAAGCCAACATCGGATCGAAATTCGCAATTCAATCCGATTCACTATATGCAAATGATTCGGTTCGATTCAAGCCATGGATTGAATTGAATAATGATTTAATTATTCTATTTAATTTAATTGCGAAAATTGTATTATTGTGACAAATTTCACTTTTTTTGCAAATAGGAGTATTAAAGCAAACACTGTGAGAGGTGCTGCTGGTTCGGGAAAATGGGGATTTTTCACTAAATCCTAACTATATAGTTAAAATAATAAAGCAATGGCGAAGCTGAAGAGTTAGGGAACAATTAAAGTTAAGTTTATTAAGCCACAACAGCAATAACCGCTACAATCACGAAGAAAACGAAGAAATTAATTAATTGAATGGAAAATCTAGTATAATAAAATGAAGAGCAATGAAATTATGTCTGATGCAGACAAAGGACGTAGAGAGTTCTTTCCCGACCGGCAACGGCCACCACATCTAAAACTACCCACAATAAGTACATACAACACCAATCACATCAACCCAAAACCCCAAATCAAAAGCGAAGCTGGAGCAAGTCAGAGACTTAATTCAGTATAACGAAGTGTAATAATTGCTACTTCAAATAAACGCGCAGTAGCCATGATATAATGCAGTCGACTCTCTCTATAACAGTCCCCTGCATAACAGTACTCTCGCTACAGCAGCAGCAAAACATGCTCCCCTGAAAAACTTTCTGCAATTGCTAACATAGAAATGTCTGTTCTCTAAAGCAGTTTTTGCTAACAAGCAAAATTTGATGCTTTATAGGGTGCTGTTATGTCGAGAGTCGACTGTATATGCGACTGAGTTCATCTCACTAATAATGAAGCTGACTATTGTCATACTACTCAGTTTCCTTTTGTTATTACGTTATGAGTGAGCATGCACCTACGTCGGTGGAAAACCGCAAAATATCCCATTGATTCATTACACTACTGACTTTCGTGTAGTGTCAGATTTGTCCTGCAAGCGCAAGGAAATCTGTTACTTCTGGTGCTATTTTTTTTATTTTATCCGCCAGGGAAAATCTACGTTAAATTCCTGTCAAAGAACCAATTTTATAAAAGGTGAGGAAATTTAAATTTATCATGACAATTTTCTGGTACTCTGGCGTAAATTCCTTCCAGATTCACCAGTTGAACGTCAAACTACACTTGGAAATCATCCCAATATTCGTCTAACACTCTTCTACCCAACAGCTGAAAATGAAGTGTACCATTTTTTGCTCTGCGCTGCTCCTGGCTTTGGTAAGACACGTATACAGTCGAACCTCTCTATAACGGTTCCCCTTAAATAAGCATATTTTCCCCGTTATAACGAAAAACCGTTACGGAGAACCGAAATTTCTATGTTAACAATTGGAGAAAGTTTTTGAGGGAAGAATTTTCTTGCACCGGTATAGAGAGAAAACCGTTATAAGGGAGCCCGTTATAGAGAGGTTCGACTGTAAATACAGTGGTGTCTCTATATAACAATTCTGAAGAGAAGGGCAAAAAATGTTGTTACAAGGAAATGTTGTTATATAGAACATTAAATATGTACCTTACACGTACGAAGGGTAGGAAAAATTAAGTTGTTACAGAGAAACGTTGTTGTAAACAGACTAGTTATAGAGAGACCCCACTGTATTGAGTCTTCCTATTTCAGAGATAAGTTAATTAATTACTAATATTTAAGTAATGACTAAAATACTTAATCACTCCCCGTTTTTTCCCAAATAATAATTAATTATTCGCTTAATTACAGCGAAATTATTGTCAGAGTAATACGTAAAAATTTAATTAACTTACATTGTATATATTTTTGGAACTATTAATTACTTTTAATATGTATGCAAATTACTAATTCCAATTACTAATTACTTTTAAAGTTAACGTTTACTGAGGGCAGTATATATGAATTTTAGCGTTTATATGATACAGAAACTCATAGCAATCATCTTTGGTATTTGATTCAGTGCATTACTAAAGACAAACTACAGCGGACTCTCTCTATAACAACTTTTCGCTATAACAACTTTATTTTTCATCCCTTCGTATATGTAGTGTGCATACTAACTGTTCCATATAACAACTTTTCCATATAACAACAGTTTTTGTCCTTCCCTTTAAGGTTGTTATAGCGACAGTCCACTGTATGCACATATGTTATGTTATATAAAGCTTTGCAAAAGTGACGTAACAGTGGATAAAAAAATAAACAAAAGACGCAAGCTTTGACAAGTCAAAAAAAAGTTCCGTTTGTAACGCGAAACATTAAGGATACCCCAAAAATTGCAAGCGCAGAAGCAAATCAGCGCAGTGGAGTCTCTATACAGTGGGGTCTCTTTATAACAACTCTGAAGGGAAGGGCAAGAGATATTGTTACAGGGAAAAGTTGTTATATAGAACATAAAATATGTACTTTACATGAACGAAGGGCTGGAAAAATAATGCCGTTATAGAGAAATGTTGTTATAAAGAGACTTATTATATAGAGACTCCACTGTATAACAGCTCTGAAGGGAAGGGCGAAAATATTATTACAGAAAAAAGTTGTTATATAGAACATAAACTAAGTATAGCTGATGTGTACGAAGGGCGGAAAAAATAATGTTGTTATATAGAAAAGAGACTTGTTATAAAGAGACTCCACTGTATTGAAATTACCATGCGTTTCACATATACAATTATGTTAATTCTGCCAGTAAATCAACTAATAATCAGTTTCTAAGGTTTGCTTACTCCTTTGTCCATATGTATTATCCAGTTTTTTAGTTGGATATAGGAAGAAATTTTGAAATAAACTTCAATTTAAATAATATTTTGAGTAATAAATAATAACTACTTTTTCATAAACCTGTTGAAGTACCGTAATTCGTAATTAGTAATTTAATTATAGTAAATATTTACTCAAGTAAATTATTTGAGCCTATTTCTGTCATATAACTAAAAGAATATGCATAATAGGCAATAGGTACTTACATGCATATATACCGATATAAAGTGCATGTTAACCGTACAGTGGAGTCTCTATATAACAAGTCTCTTTATAACAACATTTCTCTGTAACAACTTTTTTTTCAGCCCTTCTTACATATTATAAGGTAGTGATCATTTACGTGATTACTCCCTTGTCATCCTCCACATCATCACATGTTATGTGGGATGATAGGGCATTGTCTTCGTGACAATAGGATGATGCAATTGTTATACAATGCTAATCCGGATGTTGATATTAAAACATCCGTGAAGATCTATCAATAACGAAGAAGATCTTTGCTTAGCCAAAGATGTGAATGGAGATTGAGAGATCAGTCTTTATTTAACTTTTGACATAAAACGTGTTCGTTCTATTGGTTGTACCTTTGTGCATACAGATACATATGCATCATGTAGATAGGAGTTTCCGATTAAGGGCTAGGAAACTCCCGGTGAAATCTTGAGCAAGCCCCTAGGACGGGATCCTCTCGACATTAACCGGTGAACCCATCGCCCGAAGTCCATATGACTAGGAGCCGGGTCGTATGGCAGGGATTTACTCCAACGGCGTATCTCTAAGAGATTAAGCCCCTCCCTGGAGATCGTAATAGCGTAAGTGGTAATGATGACTTCCCATGGTGATAATACACTATGTGGGTCGAGTTACCGGGTATTACGTAACTCAAAGGGCATCTCCATAAGTATGCCGGAGTAGAACCTAACTATATAAGCTAACGCCTTCGCAGCTTCCTCTCTGACGATGCCAAGAAGAAATGCACAGTCGGAACTCAGATTCATAATAATAATAATATAAGCTATATATTTTATGTTCTATATAACAACTTTTCCCAGTAAGAATATTTTTGGCCCTTCCCTTCAGAGTTGATAGAGATTCCACTGTACTCCGTTTCTCATTCAACTTTGAGGTACAGCTACCAGGGCATGACAGCGAACCGCCACTCCGGCACTATTATGAACTCCAATTTGGTATCATGCTGGATAAACGGCAAGATAGTCCTTGAAAAAACATCATCGACTCTGAATCCAACGGAACAAGGACAACTAGCAGTGGAGAAACCAAACCTAGCAGAGCAGGCTAAAACACCGGAAGCGGAAAAGGCAAAACTGGCGGCGCTGGCTAAAAACCTAAAGGCGAAGAATGAACAACCGGCGGAGCAGACCAATGCAGTGGATAAAAAGAATGAACAAGAAAAATGAGCAAGAAAAGCAGTTCAAAGAACTGAAAGCGGCCAAGGCAAAACTAGCTAAGAAGACCAGCGAGGTGGATGCCGCGAAGGCAAAACTAGCTGAGAAGACCGAAGAACTGGATAAGGTGAAGGAACAACTAGCAAAGAAGACCAAGGACGTGGATGCGGCGAACTCAAAACTAGCCGAGCAGACCAAAGAACTGGATGCGCCAAAGGCAAAACTAGCAAATAAGACCAAGGATGTAGATTCGGCGAACGCAAAACTAGCGGAAACGACCATCGTTCTGGATTTGGCGAACGCAAAACTAGCAAAAATGACCATCACTCTGGATTCGGCGAACGCAAAACTATCAGCAACGACCATCGGTCTGGATTCGGCTAACGCCAAACTTGCAGAGCAAACCAAGGCGTTGGTTACGGTGATTGCACTGATGAAAGAGCGGACTAATACACAAAAAGCTGCGTTGGGAGAGTTGCTGGTTGGGAAAATGGGGATTTTAGAGAAAAATATAATTAAATATAATTAAAATAATGTAGGAAATGGCGAAACGGAATGAATAAGTAACACTTATAGTTAAGTTTTATTAAGCCACAACAACAATTACCGTTACAATCACGAAGAAAACGAAGGAGTAATAAAGTGAATGGAAAATCTTATAATAACGAAGAGCAATAAAAGTATGTCTGATGCAGACCGAAGACGAAGAGAGTCCCTTTCTGACCGGCAACGGACATTACATCTAAAATCTACATGCAATACGTACATACAACACCAATCACATCAACCCAAAACTCCAAATCAAAAGCGAAGCGGGAACGAAGTCAGACTTGCTTCAATATAACAGCTTTTCCATATAATAACCATTTCTGCCCATTTCTTCAGGGTTGCTATAGCGAGAGTTCACTGTATACCCTATTATGATGGTTTTTGATTGGTAACTTTACAGCTGTTAATAATAACAATTTGCATGCTGTTAATGTAGGCGAGCACTTAATTTTTTGAAGTGTACAAACAATGTTACAGATAAGCAAAATTTTTATTGTTGTATTACTAATTGTAAGGTGACTCATTTGATGCTTTTTAGAGGCCATGAATGTTCCTACAAAATGAATCATGATTTTCGTGCTTTTTGAAATGTCTTTTATGCCAGTAAATATGCTTAACGAGTATTCCCGAATGTCAAAACATTGGTTAAAAATTTAGTTAAATATTCATCACTTTGTAGAATTTAATGAGGCAGGAATTGGAACTACGGCGTCGCTTTCACTCGTGTGAACTTGATAGAGAAATATAGTGAAGGTCACGATGGCTTGAAATCAATAATAGAATCGATATCGCTGCTAGTGGAATTAAGAACTACAGGATATATCAGTATAATCAACAAAAGTTTACATATCAATATTGTTAGGATGGATGGGTAAAATTTAAATGTTTAATTGTATGACTTCGAAAATTTTGAGGTACATTCAGCGTCAGCAAAGTGTAAGTGCAAGATAAGAAGTAACCACTAACGTCCGTAATGATGGAATAATCCACGCTAAAGAGTCTTCCGGCCGTCATCGTCCATGTCCACAAATTGAAATGCTGGCACACTCCCGACCAGACGGGGTCGATCTATCAATTAGTGTATACATCACCGATTTCATGCGTTTAACGAAATCAAAAATTAATGGCGATAGAAACCATCAAAATATGGATCAATAAAAATTTGGGGCAAATAGAAATAATCAAAATATAAATCAGAGAAAATTTAGGGCAATAGAAATTGAGCTTACGTTCTCTTTAAGCGATGCTTTTAAAAATTCGGATCGCAGTTCTTCCTGATTTAAGTGTATCTGTTACACAAAAATATTTGACATATGTATACATAATATACAAATGTAAATAGCTAAAATAAAACCCTTTGCTTCCTACGGTATATTATTGATTAGCATGAATAAACGCATAAAAAAATAGGTGGTAACGATCCGATTCTGAGTCGGATTTTTTTTTTAATTTGATTCGATTGAATTCTTGATTCAATTGGATTAGATTTAGTTCCAGATTCAATTGGATTCGATTTACTTCAAGATTCAGTTCGATTCGATTTAATTCAAGATTCAATTCGATTCGATTCACGATTCAATTCAATTCGATTTACGATTCAATTCAATTCGATTCACGATTCAATTCGATTTGATTTAATTCAAGATTCAATTCGATTCGATTCAGGATTCAACTCGATTTCATTCAAGATTCAGTTCGATTCGATTTAATTTAAACGATCCAATTCTGAGTTGGATTTTTTTTTCAATTGAATTCAAGATGAATGATTCGATTGAATTCAAGATTCAATTGGATTCGATTTAATTCAAGATTCAATTGGATTCGATTCAAGATTCAATTCGATTTGATTTAATTCAAGATTCAATTGGATTCGATTCAAGATTCAATTCGATTTAATTTAATTCAAGATTCAATTTGATTCGATGTAATTCAAATATATACTTGAAAATTTGATTCGATTCGAAACCGTGATTCGGATAAAATAATTCGATTCTAGATGTAAATCGGGTCATACAATTTAACTGAAATTCCATTCATTCGATCCATTATTTAATACAAAATGTTTGCATATTCCTCCGAAGCAGATAACAATATTACTCCGAAACAGATAGCAATATTCCTCCAAAGCAGAGCAATAACCACCAAAATACTGGACCATATTTAAATCAAAAGTAAATTTTATATCAAGATTACTTGAATAATTATTTAAAGCGGCAAAATATTAGACTTCAATATATGCTTAAAATCGTAAAAAGTGAAAAAATGTGTCACAATAATATATTTTTTGGATCGTTTGAATCACAATTCGTTCCAACCACGGGCTTGAATCGAACCCAATCGGTTCATGTGCATCACGAATCGGATAGAATTTCGATCCGATTCGGGCTTTGAAATGAATCGAACTAAAAATTTTGGATCAAATCGGATCGTTGCCACCCATTTATACCTTGAATGTCATGGTCTCTCCTAGCTGGAACAGGGCAATGAAAAAAATGAAGCCGGTGCCGAGAGCAGCTTGGAAACCAGCTGGGAACTTGATTCCCGCCGTCCAAATGCTGATTTGGTAGGTGAAGATTACCACGATGGTCGGAATAAAACAGAGAGCGTACCAACCCATGGAATTATTATAAGATTTATATGCCAATTTTAAATCTAGAAATAATTCCAGAAGCTCCTTTATATCTTCGGGCTTTGAATTCTCCGGGTTTTCCAGCGTCACAAATTTCCCCACTTCAAAATTCCTGTTGTCATACGGGCAACCGGAAATAACAAAGAGCCTTCCAGAAGATAGTTTGCAGTGGTGTAGCGTCTTGTGGAAATTTTTTTGCTGCAATCGCGTTCATATAACGCCTGTGGCGATAACCTCCGCAAATGTCCAAACGGCTATGCATTGCGCTTGCATGTGCACCACGAGAAATATGATGTCCAGGATTGGGTGATGCGCGGATCGTTTTTGCACGTCCAGATAGGATTAGTCCGGATTGGATGTCCCAATGCCCACGATACATGTCATGGTCACGCCATATATCATGGAAGCCCAGAAAATCCGATAGAAATGACAGCGTCGGGAGAAATCTTTGTCCATTTTTTCTTCCAGCCTCGCAACTGTTTGAAGGAGGCAAATTTTCTCCGGGCAATGCAGAAGCGCCGTAAGCTGAATTAATATGGGCGTTCCATGACCTGTGATGGCGAAACAGCAGCGGATGATGTTGAAGTAACTTGTGTTATATGGATATTTATTGATGGCGGACGGGGAGAATTGGGAATAAATGTACAATCCGGTGGCCAATAGAAACCATGCGGAACTTAGGAGGAAGCTCGGATGGAAAAATTTGAATTCCAACGCCGAAGGATTGCCCCAAGCAATATTTACGGGGAAAATCCCATGGAATGTGGAAATTTTGGCTGCGAATCGCAGAAATAAATGTTTCATTTCAACGGTTCTAGTTTACTACATAGAATATAGCCATCTAGTATTTTGCGAAGAGAAAAATTTTGATGACCGTTATACAAAAAATCTAACCGAAAAATTTTGCGAAAAATCTAACGTAAAATTTTACGAAAAATCTAACGAAAAATCTAGAGGTTCATGCACAAAATTGAAGGTGTCCTTCTCGTTATTCACTAATCTCACAATCAGCTAAGAATAACATTTGCTTTGTACTGTAAACACGTAATTTTCTGTGACAAAGGAGCTTCGGCAATAATATAAGACAACCCTAATGCATATATATACAATAAGTATTATATACATTTATACAAGACGCTCCTATTAAGTCCGAGCAATTACAGTCTAAATGCAACTACAGTGCTTTAAAACCATTGTACAGGGCGTCAAGAAACATTACATACCCGCTAGCGCAATAGCTATGACGCAACCATGCAACAGAGTAGTACGAGTATATTTCTGGAGAAACAATTTATTGTGGTTCTAGAAAAAAAATGTTCATCTCGACCCGACCAAGATTAGCCCAGTTATGGCTTTTTTTTGAAAAACGTTTAAAATTACAAATTTTCCTCAAAATTGATTTTTTGATTTTGAATTCAGGGGCAAAAGCGTTATGTTTCCACAATCTTGCAAACCAGAATAAAAGTGTTTTCTAAGCAGAGTTGTACGGTGGATATGCAAAAAAAAGTAGTTATTCAGATAGAACGAGAATTGACCAAGTTATGGCCATTTTCCTGCGCCAAGTTCAAAAAGGAGAACCTTTGCTGAAATTAATCATTTTCATTAAACCATAAGAAATTGCAATAAAAAGTCATGTTTATACTTATTAATGTGTTCAAAATTTAAAAAAATCAAATTATAGGCTCTTTTTTAATGATAAATATACCAAAAAAAAATATTGTGAAATTTTTGCCTAAGGAGTCCGCCATATTGCGTCAACGTGTCGTATGAAGTTTTGGAGTTGAAGTTGTAGTTGAAGTTTGCTATTTGCCAAAATTCATAATTTATTTGAATTTTCCAAAGCAAAAACCAATCAAAAATGATTTTACTGAACTCACCATTAACTTTGCATTTAGAAATAGTTTCAATAAATTTATTTTGGCCCCTACAGGCACAATCAAACATCGATTTAATCAAAACTCCTCATTTTTTAACTTGGCGCAGGAAAATGGCCATAACTTGGATAATTATCGTTCGATTTAAATGGGGACTTATTTTTGCAAATGTACAATAAAATTCTGCTTAGAAACCACTTTCATTCTGGTTTACAAGGTTGTGGGAACGTAACGTTTTTGTCCCGGAAGTCAAAATCAAAAAATCGATTTTGAGGAAAATTTGGAATTTCAAACTTTTTTGAAAACAACCGCCATAACTTGGCTAATCTTGGTTGGATCGGGTAGAATTTTTTTTTCTAGAACCACAATAAAAATTTTCTCTAGAAACGTACTTGTACTGCTCTGTTGCATGCATCCGCCATAACGCTGGGAGGGGTATATAATGTTTCTTGCCACCCTGTACACATATACCTATAGTTTCACCAACATTTCGACTCAATGCAAGCGTTCTGGCACAAAAGAACATTTTGTCCGTATAAACGCTCCTGCATGCAAGCATGCTAATAACGTGGAATACGAAAATCCTTTGGCGGACCATTGTAAGAGCTCTTTATTCTGAAAATGGCTCCGATAAAATCGTCCTTTTTTGTAAATATTCCGCATGCTTTTTAACGTTGATGGTAAGAGATAAATTTCGTGCACGTATTCATCCTTGCGAAACGTATTTTTCCTTTGGGATAATCTTCCATGTGCAATTCATGTGTAGTTTTGCTAAATAGGCAGGTTCAAAAATCTAGAAATCGTCGTTTCAGAACCAAAACTGACCAAGTCCTATACAGAATTCTTTTGTATATATGTTTAATAATGGTAATTACATACATAAATACGCCGCATAATATTTATTTACATACATAAATATCTCCTCGTTCGTCTGGCATATAAAGCCTTTCACCGTCCAAATTGTCTCGGAATCCAATTGCAAGGAACATTCGACGGTTTCGGTAATTTCTGACCATTGAGAAAGCGTTCATTTCCGTTTCTGACGTCCGACTATGCAAGAAATTGTCTATTAGATACTCAAAATTACAAGTAAGGACAATGCGTCAACGTTATAGGTTTAAAATGTGTCAATTCAATATTTTATTAGCCTTCAGCTCGTATTGTAAATTCATAGCATACCAGTGCGACAAGTTTACAGACTGCTGTATAAATGTTACTAAATATTTGCCGGAAAAAAACCAAAATTTTCCCTCGTGCAAATTGTAAAGATCAATACATAAAGTTTACTGAATAGTTTAATAATATAAATGTGGAAAAGTTAAAACCAAAGTATGACATCGGTATTCGAATTCAAATCGGAATTATATTCATATTTTTCAGTAGTTCAATCGGAATTATATTAATATTTTTCAGTAGTTAAATCGGAATTAGTAACCTTTTTGTTAGAAAAATATTTTAATTGGTATTTATAATTAGAAATACATTCGAAATTTAAATTCGTATTCAAAAGTTGACATTTGGATTTGGATACTTTAATGGTATTCGAAAATTTCTTGATTAGTTTCTAATTCCCGCCTTCGGGCAAGTTTTGTTTGCAACATCAAGGTATTGCAACAATTATTATTTTAAATTGGCAGCAAATATAACTATTTCGTCCGTAAAAGCATCGATTTTTGCCAAATCAGAGTTGCGGAATCACTTTATAATTTTGTGTATTGATTTTGCGTTTATTTTAAGCAACAAATTAGGCCAGATTGCATTAAAACACATTTTTAAGAGTATTCGAAAAGTATTTAAATACGTACAGTGGACTCTCTCTATAACAACTCTCCGTATAACAACTTTTTCTCTATAACAACTTTATTTTTCAGCCCATCGTGTACAGGGGACTCTCGCTATAACAAGCTTGAAGGGAAGGGTAAAAATGGTTGTTACAGTCGACTCTCTCTATAACAGTCCCCTGTATAACAGTACTCTCGTTATAACAGCAGCAAAAAATGCTCC
>JAQGBT010006878.1:0-11770 GCA_034698585.1 Disparrhopalites patrizii | reverse complement strand
CAGCAGCAAAAAATGCTCCCCTCAAAAACTTTCTCCATTTGTTAACATAGAAATGTCTGTTCTCTATAACAGTTTTCTGCTATAACAAGCGAAATTTGATGATTTATATGGTGCATGGTGCTGTTATAGCAAGAGTCGACTGTAGCCCTACACGTTTTCCATTTTTCTACGCAAGTTGTCCTTCCCTGGAAGCTTTTCCTGGAATTTTCGTTCCCATACCTCATCATATTGACATTAACTGACAGGAATCCTCTCGCCACTTAAGGTAACAGCATTACCTGTGCCAGCGTGTTCAAGGAACTTTATTTAATGTTTGTCTTTTACCTCGTAATGCTTCTTTGATGACGCCGTGTAGCAAAATTGCTGTGTCAATAATGGCGAACGTTATAAATTTACAAACATCAAAAATATTAGGACAAGGCATACAGAAATCCTTTTCGGGCTACAGAAAGAGAAGGAAAAGCTCCCACTTTCTCCATTCAGTGGCATTACTTACGCCAGGTGGCTTTAACTACATAAATAACGACGAATCTCGTTAGGAATATGAGAGGAAAATTTGAACAAACATGTACAGTGGAGTCTCTATATAACAACTCTGAAGGGACGAGGGAAAAATGTTGTTACAGGGAAAAATTGTTATATACAACATAAAATTTGTACCTTGTATGTACGAGGAGCGGAAAAAATAATATTGTTATCGAGAAAAGTTGTTATAAAGAGACCTGTTATAGAGAGACTCCACTGTATGTGCAGGTACAGTGAACTCTCTCTATAACAACTCTCCTTATAACAACTTTTTCTCTATAACAATTTTATTTTTCAGCCCTTCGTATATGCAGAGTACATATTAAATGTTCCATATAACAACTTTTCCATGTAACAACCATTTTTGCCCTTCCCTTCAGAGTTGTTATAGCGAGAGTCCACTGTATTATTTTCAGAAATTCGAATGTTTTCCTTGTGGCTGGTATCCACAAATGTATGAAACGGGACTTTGAGATGTACTGTGGTATGCTTTTACCCAGAGGAAAGTCAATCCGTTACATATCCGGCAATATGTATACAGATGCCTCTCTTATGTACATATGTACGTATAATGCATAGCATGTAGCAAGGCAGAAGTCGAAACAAAAAAAAAATTGGATTGAGAAACGGAAAAAAATAGTAAATAAAAAAGTCCTGTTTTTTCTCTCACCCGAGTGCACGCCAATCCGTAGTTTGACAGTTTCATTGGGTCGGTGTCGGATCCGGAAATTGGTGACCGTTTCGAGGAGCTGAAGGGCCATGCGGGCCATCTCAATGGCGTGGAAATTCCCCTCTCGTACGACGGGCAATCCACTGGCCTGTACAGGGGCATCCCGACAGAAAATAAATGTCATTACTGATTCCTTTCTCATTCATTCAATATTCATATATTTTTTCGTAATATGACGGACACATTCATTTGTGGAAATAATTAAAATCCATGGCCAGTCATTCCTTGTCAAAGTAATTATTATTTGTCTCGGAGGAATGGAAGTGGGCATTTTTTATAGTCATCGATCCTCATTGCTTATACGTAATTTATTTTTATTTCGGGCTTAAAATCGTACTTAAAATCCTAGCGCGTCAGTATTTAGACAACATTTGAATATATACAGAATACAAAATCCGAGTCGAAATAATGCTAATTTTCAAGTTCAAATTAACCAAGTTCCAAATTATCGTATTCGTCAATGAATGGGCATACAGTGGAGTCTCCATGTAACAACTAATAAGGGGAGGGCGTAAAATATTGTTACAGAGAAAAGTTGTTATATAAAACATTAAATATGCGCCTTACATATACGAGAGGCTGGAAAAATAATGTTGTTATAGAGAAATGTTGTTATAAAGAGACTTATTATAGAGAGACTCCACTGTAACTCCAGAAATACATTTTGAAATTGAAGTCGCAATTGAACCTCGGGAGCAACATTGGAATTTGAATTGTGATGGGACGACACAATTTCAATTTACACAAATCCAATTTCACATCAGGACAAATTCAAATCTCAGAACACGATTTACAGTGGAATCTTTCTGTAACAACTCTCCTCATAACAACTTTTTCTCTATAACAACCGTATTTTTCAGCCCTTCGTACATGTAGTGTACATATTAGATGTAGTGTATACATATTAAAATATTAATAATAAAAACATTAATAATTAAAATACAAATAAAAAATTTCGGGTGTATTCAAAAGCTGCAAATTTTTATGTAAAAGTTTATTTATAAAACTAGAAATTTTGAACTTGAAATTGGACTTGATGCCCGCGAATTGAACTTCAATCTTTTAAGAACAAAAACAAACTTGAACTTTGTAAATTATTAATTCCCCGCATTGACGCACGCAGAATAGATCTTCAGGAAATGATAAGCGCGCGTTTTTATCGGCAATCCGATTGAACCAAGACTCCCGGACAAAGATGTATTATTGGCCATTGGCCCTATCTGCTTTTTATTTTTCCCACACATCGACTTTTTATTTTTATCCAGACACCGACTTATTTTTATTTTCCGGAAGCATTCATTATGAATGGGGAGATATCTTATACATATGCAAATATCAAAAGGGGAAAAAATGAATGGAATATGTACACTTGTCTCCCATCTAATAAAACCTGTGCGTGATAAATTTGATATTGGACTGGAATGGGAAGCCCACGGGATGCATCCTTTTCCAAGGGACTGTCTCACACATTTTTTATTAAGTCTCTGGATTTTTTCTCATGAATTTTCTATTAAGTCTCTTGTTGTTCTTTTTGAGTAAGGATAAAAATATCATTTTCTCCAGCCGTGCTCTTCTCCCAACTCTATTTGTATAACATTTGCTCGTCCCAATAAAATTCCCTTTTCGAGTCGGATCACGTCTCATCCTTTGAGTAAATAGAACAAGTGGGCCATAATCATTTCACCTTTACATTGCATGCATGTACAGTGGACTCTCGCTATAACAGCCCTTAAGGCAAGGGCAAAAATGGTTGTTATATGGAAAAGTTGTCATAGGGAACATTTAATATGTATACTACATACACGAATAGCTGAAAAATAAAGTTGTTATAGAGAAAAAATTGTTATAAGGAGAGTGGTTATAGAGAGTCCACTGCACACATTATATTCATTTATAAGGACATTATTCATATCCGTCGGTACAAGCAGGTATGCACGTGTTTACACAGCGCCTCTCTCTATAGTAGTTGCTTACAAATTCGCAAATTTTCCCCGTATCTCGATCATAACTAAAAATCGTTATAGAGATCATAAATTTGTAGTTTACAATTGAAGAACGTCTTCCAGGCGGATTTTTCACCGTTATAGACAGAAAACCGTTATAAAATAGTCCATTATAGAGGACTATATTACACATGTGTTTCCAACAGATGCTGAGTCTATTTGCCATACAGCTATTTCTCTCTACGACATTTTTCGCCTTGTATTTGGGGGTTATTATAGCGATCTACTGCATAAAAAATTTCAGGAAAACAGAAATTTAAAATAGTTTTTGTTCTGCCGAGATTGAAAGAAGTGCTGATTGAAAGAATTGCATTTTTTTCTTGGTATACAATATATAATAAATAAAGATACAAAAATAGACTTACCACCATGTAAGCATCCCCAATAGTCTCCACCTTGTACACATCAAAGTTCTCAATGACAGAGTCAAAGCGAGTGTAGAGTTCATTAAGGAATTCCACCACCTTTTCATTTTGTGGGAGGAAACAAAATCACAAATAAAATCAGTCATTGACAAATTCTTATTTATAATTTGATGCATTTATGAATTGCCATTCAATTTGTGTCTGGGCGGACTTTATTTTTCGTGTAAAAATGACTTTTGAATGTTGCAAATCTTGTGTGCGGATTTTATTAGACATTTTAAAAGCGGCGTGGGAAGTCACATTCTAAGCACTGGCTGGAAATGAAACGTAAATAATTTATGGACAAACAGAAAAAGCTTCCCACGCTAATTTAAGAGCTATTGAACTTCAGGTGTTTTTTCTGACAAAGGTCTTTCAAAGTTATTTGGGGAATATTTTGTGAATGAATTTATTTGTATTACATTTTTATATGTATTTATTCAGGTAGCAATATGAATGCATTCGTTTGTGTATTATGTAATATGGGAGTTTTTTTTAGTTGTAACACGAACTGTATTTTGAACAAAATAAATGAATGCATGAATTTTTAAATTAATTGTTTCGTGTAATATCTTTTATGACACTGCGTTCGTACTGATTTTTAGGAAAACTAGGCGTGCAAAATTTTGGATATAATTGCGAATAATGAAAACTCTTCGAGTAGAACGATCTGTGCAACATTTTTGTATTAAATGTAAGATTTGTCGCGTAATTGCTTGTGCAAAATTTTTGAATTAAATGGTTTGTGTAAGATTTTTCATGCAATTGCTGGTGCACAATTTTTTAATTTACTCGTTTGTGTAATATTTGTCACGTAATTGTTGGTGCAAAATTTTTGAATTAAATCGCTAGTGTTAGATTTGTCATGTGATTGCTGGCGGAATATTTTTACTGATAATTGTATTGTATGCACAATTTTTGCTTCAAAAATGTCTGAAGAAACCAAATTGAAAAACTTTTCTGAAGAAACCAAATTGAAAAAATTTTCTGAAGAAACCGAGTTGAAAAACATGTTTGAAGAAATCAAATTGAAAAAAATGTCGGAAGAAACCAAATTGAAAAACATTTCTGAAGAAACCATATTGAAAAAATTTTCTGAAGAAACTGAATTGAAAAACATGTTTGAAGAAATCAAATTGAAAAAAATGTCTGAAGAAACCAAATTGTAAAAAATTTCTGCAGAATCCCAATTGAAAAAAATTTCTTGTGCCAAAATGATGGAAAGGTTACAAATTTGTGCGTTCCCTTAATTCGAATGAGAAAGGTGAGCACACAGCAGCTCAACATAATCTACAGACACATTATGTGCACATATGTACGTGTGCAAATATTTCCGTGCATTTCCCCAAATTACAAAAAAAGACCAAATCCAAACTACGAAAAACTCACCTCCAAAGGCGAGGATTGGGCGGACATGGACGTGAAGCCGACAATGTCGGAGAAGTAAATGGAGACGCAGTCATAATTCTGAGCCGGAACTTGCTGTCCTTCCTTCAGCTCCTCCGCCACCGACGCCGGGATTAATTCGTACAGCAAGCTCTCTGTGAAGACATCAAGGGAAAGGCATTACAAAAGCACAACGTTATTGTCGGAATATACATTAGCATTGCAAAAGGGAAAGAAACAAACCCAATACTAAGTAGGCACTCATCAGGGCTTGTGCCTTGATCTTTTTAATTAATTCTGCACCATGCAAACACTTTTTTTCATCTCACGAGCCCTGGCACTTCACCGAAATTGCTTTGGCCCGTAGGCACTTACGCAATTAAATGAATTATATTTATGCAAATTGAGCTTCAGAGTGATATACTAGCAGAGGGCACACAGAGTCCATTCTGTTTATACAAGACGCTTTCAAACCAAGTTTCTCCGTATAGCGGTGGCAAAATATTATGTTTTAACAATTTCCTCCTGTTCAGCACGTACCATGAAAAAGTTCCATTTCCTACGGCTTCAATTAAACTTCTTATTCAAGCGATTTCCCCCCACAAATTTTGCCCATTCATATTTTAGACCTATTAATTAATGGAAAGCCCAATGAAGCCCAGACATTTGTCTACATAATATTTAAATGGCAGCTACTACTACATTAAATGTAGCTGGACTTATTTTTGATAGGTCCACCCAGTTTGCAGTGTAATAAAGAGAGCAAAATTAAGCCTTTATTTACACTGTGAATGAAGGGAAATATAAAAGTAGAAATTGATGAAAGAAGATGGGAGGAATTTCATAACACAAACGAGAAAAGGAGTGAATTTTTCGTGTAAATTGAGTTAAGAAATTTAATTTACTGCGGATTTCAAGGCTAAAAGAGTCTCTTCAAAATACGTCCATTATAAAGTTGAGCGGAAAGAGCAATTTTATCCAGAGGTGAATCCTTGGATGGATATGCGGAATTATCATGGAAAGGCCACACGCACACGCACAGTCATAGGAGATTTGCCGTATCAGTAAAAATAAGGGGCTACCATATGTGAAATGTCCTTCAATCACCCCTGAGCAATCTTGAAGTGAGAGGGAGAGCAAAAATTAAAGTGAAGTAGAGAAGGAGCAGGAACTTAAGGGAAAGGCAAAGAGAGAATGTGCAAGTCGGAGGGAGAAAACATGGAAATAGACACACTATATAAGAAAAGGTAAGACAAACGGAGCATGATAAAAACTTAACGATTTAAGGGGAAAGAAAGACAGAGATGAGCGGAAAGTGAGAGAGAGTGAAATATAAAGAAAGAAATATAGAAATAAATCGCCAGACAGAGAGAAAAAGAAATCGAGAGAAAGTAAGAGAGAAACAAATCGCGGGGAAGACAGAGAGAGAAAGATAGAGAAAAAGACAAAGGAAAGGAGAGTAAAAATGCCAAAAAGAGAGAAGAAAGATTTGAGGGATACGCTTGGAGAACAGCAAACAAAGAGAAAATCAAAAAAGAAATAGAGAGAGAAAGAAAAAACATCAGAAAAGAGAAAAAAGAAATAAGAAAGAGAGAAAAAATAAAAAGAGAGAAAAAAAGAAAGAAATTAAAAAAAAGAAATAGGGACAAATAACGAGAGAGAAGAAGAAAAATAAAAAGAGAGAATAAGCGAAAGAAATAGGGACAAATAACGAGAGAGAAGAAGAAAAATAAAAAGAGAGAATAAGCGAAAGAAATAGGGACAAATAATATGAGAGAGAATAAAAGAAAGAAAATCAAAAAAAGAAAGAGAGACAAATAATATGACAGAGAATAAAAGAAAGAAAATCAAAAAAAAAAGAAAAAGAGACAAATAATATGAGAGAGAAGGAGTGAAATAAAAATAGAGAAAGTGATACAAAAAATAAAGTTAGACAAAAACAGAAAGAAAAAGAAAAGAGTGAAACAAATAAAAAGGAAAAAAACAAAGGAAAACAGGAAAGAAAGAAGAGCAAAAATGAAAAGGGAAAAAGGCAAAAAAAGCGAGGAAAACGGGAAAGAAATCAGAAAAAAACAAAAGAGATTAAATAGAAAGAAAAAGAGGAAAATAGGAAAGAAAACAGAAAAAAATAAAAGGGAAAAAAGAGCACGAAAAATAGGGAAATAGGAAACAGAAAAAAGGGGGTAAAAGAGCGCGAAAAAGAGAAAACAGGATGGAAAACAGAAAAAAATAAAAGGGGAGATAGAACACAAAAAATAGGAAACAGTAAGGAAAAAAGAGAAATAAAAGGGAGGAACGAGAAAGTGAGAAATAAACAGAGAGAGATAAAGAAAGTGAAAAAGAGAAAGTACGAGAAAAAGACAGAAAGTAAGCGAGGGAGAGAGCAAGTGAAATTTAAGAAAAAGAAAAACGACAGGGATAAAGAGAGAAATAGCCAGAGAGATGTGGACAGAAGATCAGTATGAAGAGAGTATCATATAGCAATGGCCATAATCATTGCCAGAGAGATAAAGATAAAAGGAGAACATTCCCATCCGTCCACCACAATGACCATTTCCCATGTTCACCATCCAAAAAGAGAATGTGCCGATGCATGTAATGTTGCATGTAGGTTATCCAGTGAAAAAAAAAGGACGGAAAACAGAACAAACGTGACAAGTACTTTCCCCGGGTTTTCCTTGTTATAGCCTTTTATCCCGTGTTATTTCTCCCCCATCCACGGTATTCTTTCACTTGGCCATTTTTTCCGGATATTTCCTCCTGACTTTCTCTTTCGTTCATTCCCATTAACTTTCCCCGAGATTCTGTATCAAATTCGGAGTTTCTCTATCTCCCTCCATTGATACTTCTTTTGCCTGGTCACGAATGTGTTTCAATGATCGTTGGAGGAATTGCATGTGTCAGCATTTATTCCCCTTTATTTTATGGATGTGCGTTTATATGGTGTTTTTTTTGCAGGGGAAACGGGACTGTATATGTAAAAGGCTGGGAAGTGAAAGCGTCCGGGGGAGGTCAGTGGGTGGATGGTCGAGTGGATTATTAAGCCATAAATACTTATCTCCCGTGGTATTATGATTGTACTTATAAAATACGGGGTGGCTTCCGGAAAACGCTGGGCAGTTATTTCAGCACCAACAAATTTGCCAACCTCCACCGTTTTACATCATTAACCATTACAATATCCTGCAGACATATTCTGGTAAATGCCCGAATAAATTTTCATTCTTTCTCCTCACTCATGACTGAATTTAAATATGCTTTTACTAAATAAATCATAATGGAATTCACTAAAACTTGGTTTGATGATTTATAATATTTTGATATACAAAAAATTACTAAACAAATTTATAATTAATTATCTTTTGAAAAAAAAACATCTGAATTCAGATTTAATTATGTTGCAAAAAACTTTGTACAAAATATTTCAAACTTTCTCCCTTTCTTAATATTAGTTGGTCATTTCTTTAGAAAATGTTGAAATGGTTAACTTCAGAAAATATTGTAGATTTCAAAATTTGGCGCGAAAGAAAATGTATATGGATGACTCTCTATAACGGGTTCCCTTATAACGTATTCTCTCTATAACGGTGGCAGAAACTGCTACCCTCAAAAACTTTCTCGAATTGTTTACATACGAATTTCTGTTCTCTTTAACGGCTTTAAATAATGTAGAAAATTTGCTGATTTAAGAGGAACCGCTATAGAGAGAGTCGACTGTAACCTGATCAATCTATGTTAGGTTTCAATAACAATATTTTTCCTACTTCCGAAATAAAATTCTGCACAGAATCCATGTAATTTCTGCTCTAAATAGAACATACAGTCGACTCTCTATAACAGCACCCTATAAAGCAGCAAATTTTGTCCGTTATAGAGAAGTACCGTTATAGAAAATAGACATTTCTATGTTACTAATCGGAGAAAGTTTTTGAGGTGATCATTTTTTGCTGCTGTTGAATGCAGGTAGAACTCTTAAAAGAAGGGTCGTTATAGAGAGAGTCGACTGTATACAGTCGACTCTCTCTATAACAGTTCCTCCTAAATTAAGAAATTCCCCCATTATGGCGAAAGACCGTTACAGAGCACAGAAATTTCTATGTTAACAACTGGAGGAAGTCTTTTAGGGGAGAATGTCGTGAAAGCCTTATAGAGAGAAACCCGTTATAAGGAAGCTCGTTATAGACAGAGTCGACTGTAAGGCTTTACTACTGACTAAAATATTTCCTAGCACCCTGTACATCCCACGTAATTATCGATCCCCCCTCAAACGTCCTCTGAGAAGCACAACACTCTGTATTATTTTGATGAGGAGATTGCACTTACAACACATGCAGTTCATTCATTTGTAATGATCTCATTGGAATCATGGCTCCTTTGTGGGCACAAAAAAAACCGGCTAAATGTGAACCATCACCGCCCACCACAGGCAAGAATAGAGAGCTATTCATATATATATGTAAAGATGTACGTATGTATCCCTATATGTACACATAGGTATATGTATATGCTCTCAATTATGCATGAAATCCATGTTCCTGCAAGTAAGTACGTAATCGTTCAAGTACTTTTCCGGGAATGGACACTTCGCTATTTCTGTATTTATACCCATATGTATTATGCTCCGTATATGTATAGGTAGTATAATGGCTTCTCATATGGAGATACTTATAATGGCTTCTTACATAGGCAAAATGGCTTATAGAAAAAAACAATGGGAAAGAGCGGAAACCTGTTTTTCTCTTCTCCTCACTCAGCTGCTTGGTCCGGTCATCCACCAGAATCTCCAGATTGTTCGTGTATTTCTCCATCAGGCCAATCATGATGTCGAAAATATTGGATCTCCTAAAAACAGAAGATATAGATATATCTATATACCGATGTACATACATACATATGCACAATCGTGTTATTAATGCCAGCATCACACTTCCAGAACTGCCATCCCATTGCAATTTGTAGCGCGAGTCCAATCATTAGGGCAACCACACGGATAGAGCCGTCATTGACAGCCGCCGCAAAAACAAACACGGAAAAATGGGGTGGCATGTGCATGGAAATTAGGTAGATTAAAGGGAAACAATTTGGGTTTTTGGGAGAACATTTTGGGTTATTTCGGGGAAATTTATGGAGATGCTGTTTCTTTTATTGTGGTTCTGTCACAGAGGGGTTCATTCATGTTTGAAGGTGGGTTATAAAGACCAGTGGAAATATTCCTTTGGGCAAATCTGCTTTGTCTCAATTAATTGGTTTATTTTTCGATGGTATACATATGCATGTTTATTATAATGGCTACAGAAAGGAAATATTAATGCTGCTGGGCTCAAATGCCACAACGGAGGATTGATTCCGTTACTGCCATTGACCTTCTAATTACAAAGGGGAAATGACTCCTTTTGAGGCAGATTTGAAGTGGCAATACCAACGTATGGGAAAATTCTCTGCAATTTGAGTAATGCAAAAGGAAAGAAGGAGCAGTAAGAAATTGTCATATTGAAAAATACGGAGAATTGGAAAATAATTATTTGGAGAAAGTGAAAATTAGGTGAGTGAAAAAAACATTGGAAAGGTTTGAAATGGGAAAATTAGGCAAGAAAGCGAATAAACATTAGATGAACCAGAATATTTGCCATGGAAGAAAGGAGAAGTGAAAATTAGAGAAAATAGAAAACTAACATGCATAACATCAAAAACAAGTCCGGTTACGTATAAAAATAACAAAAATGGACAGGTGGAAAATTAGAAATTGCCGAAATCAACAAACGAAGAGACCAGAAGATTGGCAAATAGAGAACAAAATAGCAAATGAATAATAATCTAAAATAGTGGAGAGAGAAAACTAATTTGAAAAATTAAGAATAAGTGCAATACAAAAGAAACTAAATAGAAAATATGAACGACAGGTTGAAATAGCAAATAAGATCAAGGAAATTCAAACATAGTAATCAACACGACTTTTATTGCAAGCTGAATTCTCCAAAAGAATAATGAGAAGACGGGAAAGGACAACAGAATAAAAAACATACAAGGGACATTATATTAGCCATGAAAGCAGGACAAAGGGAAACGGGAGGCAGAAATCTGAAATTGGGATGTAGGACAATTCCAAGTTCTTTCATTGCTCAGAGAATCTACGAGAATCACAATCCCGGAAGAAAGCACATGCAATAAATGTAAGGAATCAACGAGGGAGAAGTAGAATGAGTACATGTACTCATTCCACATATACGCATTGGTTGTACTTGTACATCCGAGCCTGATGGGCTGTGTGGGACAGAGCGAAAAAAAAAACTGGAAGGGAGAAAAAGGCAGAGGGAAGGAGACCGAATCCAACCGGAAAATTTGATTGAGAGCGAAAGAAAGAGAGAATAAAAGAGCAAAAGCGAGAGAGAGAGGAACAACCAAAGCGACAGAGAAAACAATATCTCGCAAAAGTGAGAAATTTGGAGAAGGAGAACGTGAGAAACTGCGAGAGAGAATAAAACTTAAAGAGAGCGAGAAAGGGAGAGAAAAAGAGAGCAAGGGAGGGAAAGAGAGAGGAACAGAGAGAAATGGGAGAGGAACTTAGAGAGAGATGAGAGAGAAACTTGGAGACAGAAGAAGGAGAAACGTAGCGAGAGAAAGAGACTTAGAAAGAGAAAACGAGAGAAAGACAGAAAGAGGGAGAAAGAGAGAGAAAGGAGGAGAAAGAGAGAGAGAGAAAGACAGAAAAAAGGAGAAAGAGA
>JAQGBT010006877.1:0-11770 GCA_034698585.1 Disparrhopalites patrizii | reverse complement strand
CTCTCTTTCTCTCTCTTTCTCTCTCTCTTTCTCTCTCTTTCTCTCTCTCTTTCTCTCTATTTCTCTCACTTTGTCTCGCAATTTCTCTTTGTCTCGCTCTCTCTAGCACACTCTCCTTCCTCCCATCGAGCGCATTGAGAGTCAATCATATGTACGGTCCATCTCTTCTCACCACAGTATGAGGAACAATAATGGAATAATTTATTATACAAGACAAAGTCACCACTCTTTCGAATTTTTGTGTGTACTCTCTCACTCTCATCGTGGAATCACACAAAAGGATGTGTGTGTGCATTTTTTTGCATTACAAGTATGTGTGCCTTTTTTTCGAACTATTTACATGTCCACGAAAAATACCATTCTCGTGAGCACACGGCTATACGGATACTGTACGTCCACACATGGGCCTATATGTATTGACTCTCGATGAAATAAACATTTTTCCCTAAAAGCTTTTTTCTATACCTGGATTGACGCACGTGTACATACATATCTCTCATGAACTGGGTTGTACTGGGCGAAAATGGATTGTCGGGCTTGGGTGGCAGGTGGATTGGTGGAGAGTCCGTCAACATTTGAAAACAATTAGAGAACGTATGGTGTCGGTTCTGAGGGAGATTTGAGGCGTAGTAAATATAGTCGTTTTTTTTGAGTAATTTCATGGGAGACGGAGAAAATCGCGTCAATACTAAAGACCCTGTACAATGCTCTGAATTATGAGAAGAGATTCACTGTAACCCGCTAAAATGAAATATTAATAAATCATGTTTTTACTTTTGCAATCTACATGTGTGAGAGATGAAAAAAGCTCTTCAAGTTCACTGCTTGTTTACGCCAGTGGACGATTGACGATGTACTATTTTTTGGGAAGAGGAAGGTCATTGTGTTTTCCATGGTAGGGATTGGACCATAAGTGTGGCTGTTAATACTGGTAAATACGTCAATGATAAAAATCCAGGGCTTTCAAGTGGATTCTCATAATTAGAGAGATATTCCCAGGGTGGTCATATGGTAAATGAGATTAGATTATTTAGAATCTTACGTGCATGTCATAATTTTGTCGAGTAGGTAAAAATGCAGAATTTTGTCCGTTCCTCCCGCCACTTTACCCCTCTCAATATTGCATCTCTTGAACTAATTTCAGCCGTGTACTATCACTCTTACTGCACAACAATAAATATATGACTTTACTCATAATCCTAACCAGAAAAAGAAGGACATTTGAGAGATTATATTCAAGTTCAAGGCCCAGACGACTGATTTTTTTTTTTGTATTTGCAGACAATTTTTTATAATAATTTTTGACTGACAAATTTTTTTTTTGTTATTTTATATCCCCTCTTCATGATGTTTCCCTCTCTACCATTGTTTTCACACTTAAAAAGTGTTGAGTTACAAGAAAAAATCATGTTATCGTGTAAATGGAAGAGCTGCGGAGGGGGAGAAAGATGATGAGGATGATGAAACAGGCGAAGAAAATGATGAAACAATTTAATTTGTTGCCGGGGAATCAACAACTTTTAAAAAGTCAAGGGGAAAGACGAGTGCTAGCCCCAATTTCCATTAGAAAAAAAATTCACAAAGTGCATATTCCTTTTCCTTTTTTGCTTTGGATTTTGAGAGAAGACACATTTGCTATTACGTGAGGTTATTATCTCATTATGGTATTTGTATCTTATCTCTTTCCTCCTGTAGTAGCATGGATGTTCAATTAAATGTCATACAGCCATTGGATCTAGCTACATTTACACCATTATATCCTGCTACTACCTGCTGTTCCCCTTCAAACCTTAAGTGGAGGAGATTTTGGATCCAGTAGTTTAGTCAAAAAATGTCTAATGAATGACGATTACGATAAGGATGTTCAAGGAGATAAAAAGGGTTGTATAAGGAGCCATCTACATCACCCATGCACCATTTCCCCCTTCTCTGTCTCCCTCTTTCTCTCTCGAATTTATTTCCCTTTCTTTTCCTAAAAAAATGATTTCTTGAAGACAATTTCATACAATGCTACACCCTTAATCCCCCGTCATTTTTTCCCTGTACCCCCACATTTCCCTTTCTCCTTCCTTATAGGAAAAAAATACTTCAAAAATTGGTGCAGATGGGTGCCAGGAAAATGGGGAATGATTTATATGGTGGAAGTTTATAAAAAAAATAAAGGGGAGGAAAAGACGATATTTTTTTTAATATTTTTTTTCTTATATATATTTTCTTTGAAATTTCAGCTTAAGTAATGGTGAAGTTGTTGAAGGAGAAAAAAATGTAGGGAAAATGGTTCTTTGGGAGGGGAGAATAATAATAAGTTGACCAGGACATTTAAATCATGTTTTGGTGTCAAAAAATAGTTGTTTCTGTCTTAATTCTTTTTATTATTTTTAGACATAAAAATCCCCTTCCTTCCTCCTCCTCTTTTTGGAACTGTGATTCTTTTTCGTCTAGAAGGTGAAAAAAACCATTTTTTTACATCGTGAGGGACGTTGTTCTTCTCATAATATTCTTTGCACATATAAAAAGATCTGCTACGACTATGGCAGGACGTCTAGCAACTTTTTGAAATGCTACACTCTCCAGGGTTATGGGAGAGAAAGAAATCCTTGTGATGCTCTTTTCTCTCTCTCTCTCTCTCTCTCTCTCTCTCTTCTCTCTCTCTCTCTCTGCCCATTCCTTCTCATCTCTCTCTTTTCCACCTCATCTCATCCCATGAACGTGGACGTGTTGCTAAATATCTTTGATTATATAAAATGACGACTTCTACCACTTGACTCTGTCTATCTCTCTCTTTCTGTCTCTCCTTTAACTCCTGAGACAAATAAATGGTGTTTTTACTACCAAAGAAAATGTGACGGGTTGTTTGTCTCTCACTCTCTTTTCTTGTTCTTCATCACTGTACTCCCAAGCTTTATTCTCGCTTCTTTGCGACAAAACTTTATTTTTTACAAATCTTTTATTTTAATGCCACCATTTTTTTCCCGACATCCTCACGTCCCTTCCCTATCGTTCTTTCTCCGTCTCTCTCTCTCTCTCTTTTTTCCTCTCTCATGTACACACAAATTAAGAACATCACCCCCTGAAAAAAAATATCTTCGCGTCTAAAAGGCTACTGTTATTCACACATGTGTGTAATCACAGTCTTTATAAAGAAACATGTTCCTCTCTTCCAGTGAAAAATATTTTTGTTGAGGCTACGAAGTATTTTTTGTCTTTTTTGTCTTTTTTTTTTAGGTTTTTTCCACAAGTTTATTATTGACCCATGTTCTTTCTCCTGGCTAAGTACTAACCAAATGACTTTACATTATTTTTTGATGGTGAGGGTGATGTGAAGGAATGGTACATTTTCTTTTTGGTGGAAAAATTCTCCCTCTTCTTGGGTGTTATTACTTGACATAATAATAATTACCACTTGAATCCCACCATCACTATCTCCTACTTCCTTTTTCTACTAACATGAGCATGAGAAGTAAACATTCTTTCACGACCAAAAAAATGTAATTTACACACATGCAAAAAAAAACAAGAGTGCAAAAATGCTTGGGAGCGAAAAAAAGAGACAAAACAGAGAGAGGAGAAAGACTGACAGAGAGAGAGAGAGAGAGAGGAGAGACAGAGAGTGTGACAGAGGGACTGAAGTAGAGAGAAAGAGAGATAAAGAGGGAGGTACGACATGACATTCATTTGATTGTTTTATAACAAGCCTAATGGACTTTTCAGCGCGAAGCACAAGACAGGTGAATAAAATTATTATTCATATTATAATACACACAGAGAAAGAGAGAGAGAGAGAGAGAGACTCCACTATACATTACACACCTGTACATGTACAAGCCAAGGCACACATCTCCGAGACAAATAAGTAGTTTGCAAAAAGAGAGTCCATAAGACTCCACCGTGATGTACTCAATATTGTATTTTTCACTGTCAACAAACGACATGGGATATCAAGTCACGTAGCATTGTCAATGACAGAAACTGGTCGCTTAGGGAAAATGAAAAACGTACCCACCGCACGCTCATAATAATAATAACAATAACATGGCGACTTTTTTTTCCCCGAGACTCAACAGCATTTTAATGCACTACTATTACTAATCTGTACACACACCAACCATACCACTACCATAGAAGCTGTTCTCTGGTGGTGGCGGTAGGGAATAATATTGGACATGAGAATCGTAGTCATTGCACACTTTTTTTTTTAATAATATTAACTACTTCTACCACACTAATCCGCCGTGGCTCGTACTTACGACCACGGCCTGTACGGCGGAGAAAGGAAGGAGAAGAGAGAGAAAGAGAGAGAGAGGAAAAAATAAGAAGCGTAAAACCATGAGGAATTTCTTTTAAAGCAAATAATATTTCACTGGTAAATAAATAACAAAAGAAATGATGGAGCAATGGAAGAATTCCATTGACAGTTATTACGGACTCCCCATTTTTCCCATGCTCCTTCTCATTCTTTCCCTCCCCATTATTAATATACGCACGTAATTTCTCTTCTCTCTCTCTCTCTCTCTCTCTCTCTGTCTCTCTCTCTCTCTGCGTCCTTCTCTGTCTCTACCTTCTTCATATCCTCCAACATAAATTTGCTAAACCACACTTCCATTTTTTTTAATTTTGCGCTTGTCCACATACACAAAAAAAAAGTATTGCCGATTAATTATTATTCTTTCATCTCTCAAAAGGACACCGTCGCATAAAAAAATATTAAAATTCCCAGGAAAGGCAAAAGAGACAAGCAGAGAAAGAATGAAGGGAAAAGAAAGATGGGAATGAACAAATAAATCAAAACTTTTTTTCGTCACATTGTTTGTCTCACCAAAATGCAAAAACAAAAATGAATTAATTCAAAAGCGAGAAATTCCAGAGGAAGACAGTTTGGATAGAATAGGTTTGGGGCGGAGGAAGTTGTGTCTTTGGTATTAATCTATTTACATATGTACATTTTGGCAGAGGCCAGGGTCAATTTTCAAATTGGACATTATTAAAGCCAAGATTATCCCGACAATTATTATTCTTTCTTTTACAGGGCAAACAAAACATGTTGGTTTGTTTTTTTTACAATGTAAAATACCATATAATTTTTATCCCCACAATATATATAAATGTATGTACACACTTACATGAAATACAAATAGAAACTGGTCAAGATTGAGGTTCGAGAGGATATAAAAGACTTGCTTGTACTAATCTTCCGTGAGTGGACGTGGTGCCCACGTTCGTGTAGTACAAAAAAAATAAAAAAGAGGGTGAAAAGCCCGAGGTGAACGGAGATTAGCATCATGATCACGATGCAAACATGCTTTTGCATCCACACACGTATATGTACATATATATCCATACGTAAAAAATTATATATATTTTTTTTGCAAAATCCCCCCTCCACTCATTACATTTAGAGTAGGTGTATACATGTAACAAGCTCTAGCACTCTAATCCTCCTTGTGCATTGTTAGTAAATAATGAGCAGATTTATAATTACTTTAATTGTGCACAAATTCCTTCACAAATTATTACTCTTTACCTGAAATTTATGGGTAAACCCAAGAGATTCCTTGTCTCTCGCTCTCTCCTCATCCACCTCAAACCCGCACGCACGGCTTTATCCGACATGTACGTAAATACATATGTATGCATGTATACAAATGGTGTCGCTGAAAATTTAGGGACATCCAAGGTACAAAGAATTTCATGCATTTTTATTTACTCGTTTTATTTTTTTATTTTTTTAAATTTGTTACTTACTCATTTTTTTTTATTTCTTTATCTTTTAAAATTTGTTACTTACTCATTTTATTTTTTTATTTTTTCAAATTTGTTACTTACTCATTTTATTTATTTATTTTATTTGTTTCAAGTTTTGTTGTACAAAGGTCTGTACATACATGTTTTATTCCCTATTCTAAAAAATGTCATTGCAAATGAATTTGTACCCAAATTTGTACAATTTAGATCTTGGAGGGTTTAAAAGACTGGTAAGTAGCTATTGAAAATTACCATGGAAGTCCGGGGTATAACACCGGTTGGAGTAAAGTCCTATTACATATGTATTCATATGCCCCTAGAAGGAACCATGTACGTCCACAGTAGCTTTAAGGACATTCAAGTGTATCATACAGATCTAATAATAAAAGAAACAGGAGAAAAGACATTGAGAGTTCAGACGAAAAAGTAGTACAAGATGTTCCAAAAGGTTTTTTTTGTCTTCTCTGGAGAAAAAGGAACAGAAGCACAGAAGAAAAAAAAAGAAATGGAGAAGGGGACAAGAACATGTACATACATTCAAAGGGGGAATAAACAGATTTATTTCATGGGGTTGGAGAAACGAAATGGGCAAATGGGCAATGGAGACCCACATCGGTCCTTGTGGTGGTTGTGTACGTAGTAGCAGGAAAGGTGATAGAAAAAAAAGTCTAAATGTTTTTGTGGGCGATCGAGTTCTCTGTCATCTGTATATTTAAATAGGCAGATGTGTATGGCCGAAGATGTGTATTGAGAAAAAAAAAGTCAATCGTCCCCCATACACAGTACTACGTGCAATGTGGGAAGGGGGAAGATGAAGAAGAATCACTGGCTATAAGTAAGCAAGGACATACATAAACATATGTATACGTCCAACAACACATCGGAATAAACATCCCCATTGGATTTTATATCTTCGTATTTATGATCATCCGAGTTTTGAAACAATGGCTCAAGTTTGTTCTTTGAATCAGTTAATAGCCGGAGTAGTGGCTTCTAAGTAGCAATGAAGTGGAGGAAAGTGGAAGACCAAACTACTTTTCCCTCTTTTTCTCATTGCTCTTTTCTTTCACGATTTCCCTCCGTCTCTGGCTCTATCCATTTCTGATGAGCTACTAGTGTTGGAACTAGATGCTTGGATAGAAAGTAAAAGCTAGGGAGAAGAGAGCATGAGAGAGAGAGAGCATGAAAGAGAGAGAAACTGCACGGAGAGAGAAAGGGAGAAAGACAAACATAGAAAAAGGAAGAAACTAGGAAGGAAGAAAGACTCAAAAAGGAGATCGCAAGGGAGACAGGGAGAGATAACAAGAAAATGACATATGAGCGAAAGAAAAAAGGCGAGAGATAGCAAGGAAAGGGAAAGAGAAGAAACGATTAGCGGACGAGAGAGAGATGAAAAAAACAGGAGAGAAGACGAGAGAAAGAAAGAGAGAAATGAAAAAAGAGAAAGGCAGAGAAACGACGAGAGAAAACGAGTAAAAGAGAAAGAAAGAGAGAAATGAAAAAAGAGAAAGGCAGAGAAACGACGAGAGAAAACAAGTAAAAGAGAAAGAAAGAGGCAGATGACGACAAAGAGAAATAGAGAAAAAGAAAGAGAGAGATGAGGACAAAGAGAAATAGAGAGAAATAAAGAGAAAATGACGAGAAAGAGAAATAGAGAGACAGATTACGAGAAAGAGAAATAGAGAGAAATAAAGAGAAAATGACGAGAAAGAGAAATAGAGAGAAAGAAAGAGAAACATGATGAGAAAGAGAAATGGAGAGAAAGAAAAAGACGGAAGACGAGAGAAATAGAATAAATAAATGTACATGTAAGCCTCTTCACACATCCTGTTGTTGTTGGTGATGGTGTTGTTATTATTCGTGCTTGTGCTACGAATTGATTACCTTTGAGATGAGATCTCAGTAGTGGGGCGAGATGAGATGGGTCATTCAGATATGCCCCGTATCTTCCTCTTTCTCCGTCAGTCTCTCTATCTCTTTGGCCGTCCCTCACTCCATGCTTATCATTCTTGAAAAGGAACCAAAAGAGCAAGATAGAGAGCGAGTGAGAAGGAGAGAGAGAGAGAGAGACAAACAGAGGGTTCAAATACAGTGCAGGGTTACGTGTAAGTTGTAATAATCAGTATTTAAGTGGATAACTTAGAAAGAGAGAGAGAGAGAGAGACTGGCGAGATTTTCGAATGTTATATTTCAATGTAACTCACTGGTTCCTTCTCCTTTTTGATGCTCACATCCCTGCTCATGTTCCTCTTGCGGTTATGTCCTTCTTTTCTATTCCATATAATACGTAAAGGTTGTGGAGCAGGGAGGAGGGGGAGGGGAAGTGGAAGAAAGAGAGTTTTTTTTTCAATTGTTACATATGCTCATCCATCCTCTTTTCCTGTGATTTCCCCTGGCTTGAGCTTGGCAGGTAAAAGAAATATGTGGATTCTGTGAAATGCACAAGGAGGAGAAAACTCTTGTGAGTGATGTGTCCTTCTTTAACAAGGAGAGAGAGTGAGGTTCATGTTTGGATTGAAGAACAAGAAAAAGAAGAATACAACCAAGAGGTATGGATTAGGGATAGGTAAAGGAGGATGGCGATAGCAATGTGTATCAGAGCAGTGGTAGTAGTAGTAATATGCCATTTGAGATCAATTTCATCCCTTTACCACCGCTCAACATTGATAGCTACGAGGTATGTTTAGTGGGAAGGCGAAGGGGTGTCGGCAAAAGGTTTTGTACTATTATGTAAGTATCGCAAGTTTTTCTTCTTAACTTGTAATGAGAGAGACAGAAAGACAGCATGAGAATGAGAGAGAGACAGCATGAGCGAAAGAAAACGAGAGATAGCATGAGAGAGAGAAAGAGAGAGAAAGAGAGAGAGAGAAAGAGTTGGGAATGTGAGAACGCATTCCATTCCAGTGCAGATCAGAATACGAGATGTGGACGCTCTTAGTGTATGTATTACGTGCTTAATGTGTATGTAAAAGACATGCAATTAAGTTAGTCAGGTTCTTTTCGCTCCTCGTCTACTTCAATTAGCTGTCGGTCATCATAAATGAGCCAGAAGAGACTAACATTTAGTGGGAAGTGTGTGTGCCGCAGCTTTGCAATATATACAGTGAGAGAAGGAGTGAGAGAGAGAGAGAGAGATGAACGGAGGTATGCATGGATTACCAAATGGAATGAGTTCAATTATGCTTTTCTAAGAATCCATCAACAACTAACTCTTTGGATTCTCAAACTTTTCGCTTTCTTTTACAAAAGCTTCCCCTCTTTCCTCCCATTTCCCTCCTTTTCTTCTCCATCTCTTCTTGGAATCTGAAATTTTTGCCTACACAGATACAATAAGTATACCCTTATAAATTTTGATCATAGCATCCCCTCGCAACCCCTTTTGTATTCTGTACACCATCCATAATGGCAGTAGGAGATGAGAAGTGATGAGAAAGTTGAAGGGAAAAAAATCGATACTAGTAACTCCTAAATTTCCTCCGATAAATTCCTTTGCATCTTTTTCTTTTTGTCTCCGTATCTCGATCTCTTTTTTTTTTGGGAGCTACGGTAATCCCTTGTACAATTATCTATCAGGATTTTTCCTACAATTACACCAATGAAGTTCAATTTGGATTAAAAAAAAGTTAGCAAGAAATATTTTACAGGGAAATCAGAATATGCAATAGATTTTGAATAAAAAAAATCGCATAGTCACTTACGTACTATCCTTGACTTTTTAGTTTCAGTATGTGTATGGAAAAAAAGGAGAAGAATCCTAAATTCTTCAGTACTTGCTCTTTCATCCGGAAACTTTGTTCAGTTTTTGATTTTTCACTGTACGAAATGTCTTTAATTCTTTTCTTCTCGATTTTTGCCTATCTAACATCTATACAAACAGATTGATCGGCAAGGGCAAAAAAAAATTGTTTAGACATTCGTTCCGGAAGTGATGATACTACGATATTGCCTTCCAAACCATTTTTTTTGTCCACCAAAGAAACTATTCATCTTCTCGCAAGAAAATAAATGGGCTTCTTCTTCTTTCGTTGCAATATAATTACCCATGAATCCCAAATGTTTTCATCGTGTTCAACATCCATGTAGGATTTGGATCAACCTTGCTATTTTCTTATTACACGGGACTCTACTATTACCAAGGGATTTTTTTTCCTCCCTAGAAATTCTGTTTCCGTGTAAAAGGAAACAAAAGGTTGGTTTGGAGGGAGATTATTTTCAAAAAATTTTGGAACTAATGGAAAAATTATAGGGGTCATGTTCACGGGAAACACCAAGGAGTGAAACACGGAGGAAGAGGGAGAGATACATAGATATAAAGGGAGAGAGAGAGAAAGGGAGTCGAAAAATTTAAATGGAGGGAAATTTCAAGAAGGAAATTTAAGGGGTTGGGACACTTACGAAACATAGAGAGGGAGAGTGACCGTCTGCCTTGATTATTATTACCAGTACACAAGCCATTATCAACAACTAGGGCTCCGACAATGTATCTTTTTTCCTATATAAAATGTCCAATATATATAAAAAAAATACAAGGAGTAAAGCTCCCTGGACTCCTACGACCACTTCTCCCACCATATTATTAGGGCACACGAGACAAAATAGGGAGAACCACCAAGAGAAACAGGATTCCGGGTGCTTCATCTGACTTTTATAAGGTGCTTCTTGCAACACATATCCCTTTTGTACCCGACAAGAAAGCCTCCTTTACCATGTAGTTACAAGTAAAAATACCTATGTATACATCCTATATTCTCTTCCTCCCCTCCATCTTCATAGAAGGAGAGAGGATCAGTATGAGAGAGAGAGAGAGACAGAGAGAGAAAAGGGACAGAAAAGCAGAGCACCGCCCTTTACAACTGGGTCCCATTATTCCCATAAAAAGGTTATGACCAAAGCTTTACGGTTAAAATACAAGGAATGGATCCTGCACATACGTCATTATGTATCACTTGAAGGAACACTCAAGAAATATATGGGAAAAATACATATATCTACAATAGATATGTACATATGGATTTCATAAGGACTGACGGCGACTGTCTTTTCCCAGTCCACAGTTTAGTGTAGTGTGTATAAATGAAAGAGAAAAGGGTCTTGATCCATGTTGTTGTTGTTGCTGCTGTTATTTTTCCCCCTCACTTCTTGTCCCTTCTAATTTCTATAGGTGACTGGAGAGGAGTCCCTCTCTCTCCAGTGATTCCTTCCTTTTTTTCTCTTCTCTTCTTCTTCTCCTGATAATAATGAAGTGCACACAGTAAGTATATAAAAGGTGTACCAGTTGCATGATAATAATACTTTATATTTGTGTTAGGCACAGTGCTTGTCAGCAGGTGAACCGTAACTGTGCAAGTGAAGACACGGGCCCTCAAGTACCTGAACAATGCTTCTAGGACTTGGGTTGTCTCACCAGCACTGTACATATGTACAGACCCGCACTGGCCCTTTCTGTCCCTTTCAGACTCCAAATGATAGTGAAGCAGACAGGGAAAGACAAACGACCAGGAACGGAGAGTGAGGGCGCGAAAGAGGGGGCAAGAATACAGGAAAAGGGAGCAAGAAAGGAAGACATAGACAAAACTCAGTGAGGGGACGAAACACATAGGAGACAAGAATGAGAACGAGAAAGCAAAAGGCTGAGAAAGGGGACGAAGAAAGAGACAAGGCAAAAATGGAGAAAAGAGAAGAGGATAACATTGAGTTCAACAATGCCCGAGAGGGAGAGAAGGGCAGAGGAACGAGAAAGAGAGCAAGAAGAGAGAGAGAACGAAACACGGAGAAAAAATGAGTAAAAGACAGACAGAGAAAAATAGAGAGATAAAGAAAGAGAACAATAGAGAGATAAAGAAAGAGAAAAATAGAGAGATAAAGAAAGAGAACAATAGAGAGATAAAGAGAGAAAAATAGAGAGAGAACGAGAGAAAGAGAAAAATAGAGAGACAAAGAGAGAAAAATATAGAGACAAAGAGAGAAAAATATAGAGACAAAGAGAGAAAAATATAGAGACAAAGAGAGAAAAATAGAGAGACAAAGA